>UCOK01017953.1:0-77592 GCA_900474325.1 Synergus umbraculus
GCCTCTTTTGCGAATCTAAATGTTTGACCTCTATTTCAAACCTTCTATTCTAACCCGGCTTCAAACTCATTTTTCCAAGCGATTTCCCTATAATTTTATAACGAACTTTTTCCAACTACTTTCTCACACCACTTTTCCAACCTCCTTTTATATACCATATTTCCAACCACCTTTTCCAACCTCCTTTTCCAAATCTCCATTGCAAAACTCTTTTGCAAATTCTATTTCACCTAATTTGTAAAAGGGGTTTAAAATAGAGACTTTTAAAAACGGTTTTTAATAATTTTACATCAAACTTTTCCAAACTACTTTGGCACACCACTTTTCCAACCTCCTTTTCCACACCAGTATGAAACCAGTCTTTGGAAAAGAACAGACTTTTCAACCTACTTTTTCACACCACTTTTCCAAATGCTTTTTCCAAATCGTTTTCCCACATATTTTCCAACTTCAACTTTTCAAACCACTTTTTCAAAACCCCTTTGCTGCCTCTTTTTCGAATCTAAATGTTTGACCTCTTTTTCAAACCTTCTACTCTAACCCCGTCTTCAAATTTATTTTTCCAAGCGATTTTCTTATAATTTTACAACGAACTTTTTCACACCATTTTTCCAACATTCTTTTCCACATCTCTACTTCCAGCTTTTTTCCAGATCTCTATTTTAAACCCCATTCACAAACTGAGGGAAAAGGAGTTTGCAAAAGTTTTGAATTAGAGACCTGGAAAAGGAGGTTGGAAAAGCTGGTTGTAAAATTATAGGAAAACCGCTTAGGAAAATAAATTTAAAAACAGCGTTAGAATAGGTTTGAAATAGAGGTTTGGAAAAGATGGAAAAAGAGGCAGGAAAACTGGTTTGAAAAATTGAAATTGGAAAAAAGTGGTGAAGAAAACAGTTTGGAAAAGTGTTGGGGGAAAGTAGTTTGCAAAAGCATTTATAAAAAAGTTTTTGAAAAAGGGGGGAAATTTGGAAAAGGAGGTTGGAAAAGGAATGGGAAAAGGGATTTGGAAAAGTTTTGTGAAAAAATGAGTTTTGAAAGGCTGATTGTCAAAAAAATGGAAAAATGGGTTTGAAATGGAAGTTAGAAAAAAGGGTAAAAACAGAGATTTCGGAAATGAGGTTGGAAAAGGAGGTGGAAAATGTAGTTTAGAAAAATTATTTATAAAAATTATGGGAAAAGGGCTTAAAAAGGGGTGGAAAAAAATGTGGAAAAAGAGATTGGAAAAGGGGTTTGAAAAAATGGTGTGAAAAAGAGTCTGGAAAAGTTGTTTGTAAAAATTATGGGAAAACCTGTTGGAAAAACCGGTTTGAAAATTAATTAGAAAAGGGATTTTAAAATATTGGTCTGGAAAAGGAGGTTGGAAAAGAAGTTTGAAAATAAGTTGAAAAATTGGTGGGAAAGTCGGGTTGGAAAATGTTTTTTTAAGGGTTTCAAAACTAAAAAAAAAAAGAAAAAAAAACTGAAGTAATTTTTCTTCTTTTACCTCTACTTTCTAATTTATATCGGTTTTTAACTTTCCTCGTTAGTATTTGTATAAGATATAGATCAAACTTCCGGATTCTAGGGCGAGTCTATATTGCGATTTAAATTTGGATTACTTGATGAATAACGTTGGCAAGACGATACTTTATTAATAGATTCTCGACAAGCGTTTCTGAGCGTACGAATGCACTTAACATCAGTGCACAGAGTAATTTAAGAAACTTGATAACAAAAAAAAGAAAAAGACGAGTACGATGAACTCCACATATTCGCGGATAAGCACCTCAAAACAAGGGATTGTATTGTATACTTTTCTTTGAACAAGATTAATTAAAAATTTTTTCCCTTTATAGTGTTTATTGCGTAAAATATGATATGTAATATGAAGGGTGTTGAATTCTTCGCTTTAAGCAAATATTATTCGAGTTAAACATTTTTTCGTTCTGGAGACAATTTTAAATTTCTAATATAAATACGTATACAGAGCGAAATATTCTAAATAACAGTAAATAACTAAAAAATAAATAAGTCATAAAAAAATAAAAGAATAAAAAAATTTTAAAAACCAGGATTTTTAATACAATTTTTTTATTCTTTTATTTTATTTTTTTACTACTTATAATATTTCTTAAGTAAAATAAAAAAATTGAATTTTTAGGTCAGCATTTCGATCCCTACCTTACCGATATTTTTTCCCTGTAATTCTATTTCTACATTTATTGAGATAGCGGGTTAAAAATTTTTTAATTGTAGAGGGAAAAATGTCGATAAGGTAGGGTTCGGATAAAATTTCGAAATTAAAATTTAAAAAAAATTATAAATTAACTTTTTCCTTAAGTAAATGTACCTAACATATTTATTTTAATTAAAAAGCCATAAAATAGATCAGAAATTAGCAGAAAGGTTTTTAAAAAGATGAGCCTTGTTGAGAAAAAATAAATCAATCTTATAAAGATTGACATGGATCGTTAATTCCTAACCACACCCCCCGGGCTAAATTATGCTTGCGTCGCTATCATTTTAATTTACGTCATATTTGATTAGCTCTATTCAGGTTTTTTTTTTAAATTTTTTATTCTTTAATTTTTTAATTTAATTTTTTATTACTTCTTTATTTTTTAATTAATTAAAATTCATTTATAAAATGTATTACTTATTTATTTTTCTTCACCAAAAATTATTAATTTCTTTCTATTAATTTTTTTGTGAATATAGTAATATATTTTAATATTCTTAATAGAAACAAATTTAATTTTCTACTAGATTACTTTTCACGTGAAATTCATATAAATAACTATTCCCTAAAGGGGATTGAAAATTAGGATAAACTGTTTACTAGGAAATGAGACTTTTTGTGCAGAAATATTTGCTACTATGATTATCTTTATTGCTTTACTAGTTTATCGATTCTGGCTTTTTCTGATGACACGCCTCCAGTTCATTCGCGAAATAGGACACTTGATCGATGTGTAAAATATAGACTGGAAATATCTCACGAGGCAAGAAAATTGTGTAAACGAATTTCAAGACTCGGTTCTTTTCACAAAATTAAAAATATTGATTATAAAGATAATTACTGGAATTGTTAACAAAAAGGAGGAAACAAAAAGAAATAAATAATCAAGAGAATGATCGAAATCAATAAACAAACAAAAGACGAACTTGAAATAAATAATTGAGTGCAAAGTCAATTTCTGTGTAGTGAAAACCAAAATTCCGAATGCGGAAAAAGACTGAAAAAATAATTGCTGAAAATTTGGATTTACAAAAAATACTAATTCTCGAAATTTCCAATTCTCTATTATTAGTAAAATTATTAATATTACCTAAAAATTGTATTTAACGAAAATAGAAAACTACCGAAATTTCATATTTCCCCAATCTCAATTTTCTTTAAAACTTTTGTATTAAAAATTCTCAATTTTTTATTGAATCTTTGGAAAAACTTTTGTACAGAAATTAGGGAGATGTTTTAAATATAACATTTTCAAGAGAAATTTAAAAAAAATATGTTAATCCAAATTTTTAATAGAAATTTTAAAGAAAAATTTAGAAACATTTAAACATTTTTTTGGGAAATTGAAATTTCGGTAATTTTCTTATTTTGATAAAAAATATTTTCTGTATGAACATCTTTTTGCCGAAAAAAAAACATAATTGTGAAAAAAAAGCCAAAAAATAATTCTCGAAAATTAAAATTCCAGAAAATGCAAAATCACGAAATTTCAATTTCCTGAAAGTATAAAGTATCCGAATTTTCAAGTTCCCGAAAATTCATATTCCTGAAAATTTAAATCTCGGAAATTTGTAATTCCCGAAAATTCTAATTTCGGAAAAGAAAGAAAAAAATATATATTTTTTTTTTCAAAAAATTCATTTTCGTACAACACTTGTGTTTAAAATTTCTCGACAATTAGAATTAAAAATTTGTTTTTAAAACTTTCTTGAAAACTTTTCGTCAAAATTTTTGATAAAATTTTATTTAATATTACTCCAAAATTTATTGTTAAAAACTTCTCAAGAATTTTTGTCTAAAAATTTATCCAGAATTTTTATCAAAAATTTTTAAGAAATCTTGTGAAGAAAAAAAAATTAAATTTTAAATAAAAATTAAAAAAAAATTTAACAGAAATTTTGAATTGATTTTTTTAAAGTAAATTCGAGACAAGTCTTAGAGAAATTTTAACTACAAGTTTTGTACGAAAATTTAATTTAATTTTTTAATTATCGAAAATTTGAATTTGAACTGTTTTTGATATTCATTCATCAAATCCTTTTTGAAAAATTGGAATAATTTCGTAGTTGGATAGTTTTCATGGTAAGTGACCAAATCAGAAGTCACGAAAATTTTCTCATTACTTATATACGCAGATCACGTGGGAGAAGTCGAGGGCCTCGGATTGTTTATCGGTTTTATGAACACGTAGGTGCAGCAGGTCATCGCTTAAATTCCCAAGGCGTACTCCCGATTAAGGTTGAGAATTATTGACATTCAAGACTCTCAACGTACGCATACCAAACTGATATCACAAAAAAGTGTTAGTTTAATTTATTAAACCAACATTTTATTAGATTTAAACAGATTTAACAGATTTCAAAACATTTCAGTGAATTGAAGAGATTTTAAATGATTTTAGAGACTGAAAAGATTTTAGAGAATTCAATAGAGTTTAGAGAATATTTAAAATGGCTAAATTATTAATATAAATTAATATAATAAATTAATAAAATAAATACGGGTCCCTGTACAGATTTTTGTACACAGATTCTCGTACAGGTTTCAATTATATATTCCTGTTTGGGTACAAATTTTAAGTGTTCCTGTTCCTGTACACATTTTCCCGTACAGGTTCGGGAATATGTAGGGGAACCTGTACGGGAATTTGTACAGGAACTTTTAAAATTGCTTGTACGGGAATATCCGTCCGGGAACGAAAATAATTGGAACCTGTTCGGGAATCTGTACGGGAAACTGTATGGGATCAGAAATAATTCGAATTTGTAGGGGAATTTGAATGGAGAAAGAAATAATTGATAAGAAATTGAATTGGAATATCTGTACGGAAACAAGAATAATTGGAACATGCACGGGAATCTGTACGGAAACGTGTACGGGAACCTATATCGGAACTTGTACGGAAACGTGTATCGGAATCTGTACGGAAAACTCTATGAGAACCTGTACAGGAATTTTCACAGGCGCATAGAATTTTTTTTTTACTTCAGATTGGTTCGGATTGCATCGGATATAAATTCTTAGGCAACCTCGGATAAGATCGGATTGACTCGAATAGAAATCTTTACTCAAACTTCGGATAAGATGGGATTGATTCGGAATTAAGGTTTTAACTTCGGATTGGATCGCATAGAAAGTTTTTTTTACTTTGGATTGAATCGGATTGAATCGGATAGGAATGTTTTTTAGGTAAATTCGCATAAGTTCAGATGGATTCAGAATTTAATTTTTAACTTCGAATTGGATCGATTTGGTTCGGATAGGAATTTTTTATTTTATTTCGAACTGGCCCGAATTAATTCGGAATTTAAGTTTTGACTTCGAATTCGATCGGTTTCGGATAGAAATATTTTTGTTTGACTTCACATTGGCTCGGATGGATTCGGAATTTAGAGTGAGTTCGTATTAGATGGGATTGGCACGAATTGATTTAGAATTTAGGTTTTGATTGGATAGAAATATTTTTAATTGGCTTTGAATTCGATTGGATAAGAATATGAGTTATGACTTCGAATTGGATCAGATTGATTCGGATAGGAATATTTTATACTTGACTTCCGACCCCATCGGATTGAATCGTAATTTAGATTTTGACTTCGGATTGATTCGTATAGGAATTTTTTATTTTACTTCCGATTGGAACGACTTGATTCGGAAATAGGTTTGGATGGGATAGGAATATTTTTAATTGACTGGATTCGATTGGATAATAATTTTAGTTATGACTTCGGATTGGATCGGATTGATTCGGATAGGAATATTTTTTATTTGACTTCCAAGCCAATTGAATCGAATTACTCTTATAGGAAGGCTTGTTTTGACTTCTAATATGGAATCGGACTGTTTCGGATAGAAGTATTTTTTAATTGACTTCGGATTCGATCGTATGGATTCGGAACTGACATTTTGACTTCATATTGGATCGGATTGGCTCGGATAGAAAGTTTTTTTTTACTTCGTTTAAATTGAGCCGATTGAGAAAATATTTTGGTTTTGAATTCGGATTGGCTCGAATTGATTCAGATAGAAATTTTTTATTTTATTTCGCATTAGCACGATTTGATTCCGACAGACATTTAGTTTAATAAAAGGCCCTTGGAAAACATGAGAAAAAAATTTTGGTTTTGAATTCGGATTGATTCGGATGGAAATTTTTTATTTTACTTTGGATAGGTACGAATTTATTTGGAATTTAAGTTTTGACTTTGGATTGAATCGAATTGGCTCCGATAGGAAGTTTTTTTTTACTTTAGATTAGATTGGATTGATTCCGATAAGAATGTTGATAATGACTTCGGATTGGCACGAATTAATTCAGAATATAGGTTTTGACTTCGAATTTGGTCGGATTGATTCGGATAGAAATATTTTTGTTTAACTTTGGATTGGCTCGGATTGATTCGCAGACATTTAGTTTATTATAAAGCCCTTTAAGATAATATTATAATGAGAAAGAAATATTTCTTTTGAATTCGGACTGATTCGGATAGAAATTTTTTATTTTATTTCGGATTGGCACGAATTCTTTTGGAATTTAGGTTTTGACTTCGATTGAGAAAAGAATTTTGGTTTTGAATTCCGATTGATTCGGATATAAATTTTTTATTTTACTTCGGATTGGTACGAATTCATTAGGAATTTAAGTTTCGACTTCGGATTGGCTCGGATAGGAAGTTTTGTTTTGACTTTAGATTGGATCGGATTGATTCGGATAGGAATTTTTTATTATATTTCAGATTGTCACGAATTGATTCCGATAGAAATTTACTTTATTAAAAAGCCTTTGAAAATAATATAATTGATTCGGATATCAATTTTTTATTTCACTTCGGAATGACACGAATTGATTCAGATAGACTAAAAAGCCTTCGAAAGTAATAATCTAAAGAAATAAACAATAAATAATAAAATAATAATTTAAAAAGTCGCTGCTTATGAAGATCAAGATGGAAATGGAAATGAAGGTTTCTCATTTTTTCTCACGTCTTTTGTCGGCCGAGGTCAGCCGGTAAAAAGCGCGCCTTTCGAGACAGATTAAAATGGTTTTGCCCTCCTTTGTTTGACGCTCGTATCACTTGTACGCGGTACTTTAACTATGAAGGGTTATGGGGGAACAATTTATGAGTCGTGAGCGGTTAAATTGTTAATTAATGTCTTTTAAATCCACTCGTTTTCAGCGGGTTGTATGCAACGACTCAAAGTCTCATTGCCAAATATGGCCGCTCGCGGTATTCTTAGACCTGCTCGAATGTGAACGACAGTCGACGGAGTCGTACGAACTCAGGAGGAACACCGCGAGCAAAAGCAAGCAAAAGTCCCCATCGTGAATTCCATGCGTTGCTCAGCTCGGCTCAGCTCAATACTCACTACTCACTATTAACTCACGTGTGCATTCTACACATGTCTACATAAGTCTACACGAGCACGTGGTCATTTGGTGAACGCTACATTGCATTGTACAAGGAGGAATGTCTAATACGCACGTTACACTTTTATTAGCCTGTACTTACAATGGGAAAGTTAAAACTTTACGTGAGGGAATTTTAATATTACCTTGGAATTGAAAAAGTGCTTTCTATTGCTTTCAAAAAGGAAAAGAGATAAAGGAAGTGAAGAAATCAAATTTAAATTTAAATTTTTTAAAGTGATTTTAAGAATTCCCGTACAGTTTCCCGTACTGGTTTCAAGTATTCCATTCCCCATACATATATTCCCGTACAAGTGATTTCAGGAATTCCTGAAAAAATTCCTGCACAGGTTTCAAGTATGTAATTTCCCGTACAATTTTTTTATATAATTCCGTACTGATACCTGTACAGGTTCCTGTACAAGTATTCCTTTTCCCGTACAAGTGATTTAAAAAATTCCCGTACAGTTTCCCGTACAGTTTCCCGTACAGGTTTCAAGTATTCCATTTCCTGTACACACATTCCCGTACACGTGATTTTTAGAATTCCTGTACAGTTTCCCGTACTGGTTTCAAGTATTCCATTCCCCATACATATATTCCCGTACAAGTGATTTCAGGAATTCCTGAACAAATTCCTGTACAGATTTCAAGTATTTAATTTCGCGTACAATTTTTTTATATAATTCCGTACTGATACCTGTACAGGTTCCTGTAAAGTATTCCTTTTCCCGTACAAGTGATTTTAAGAATTCCTGTACAGATAATTCCCGTACAGGTTTCAAGAGCCTAAAAGCCCTAAAATGATTCTCGTGGTGATTTTAAGAATTCCTGAACAGATTCCCGTACAGGTTTCAAGGATTCTTTTTCCCGTACAAGTTATTTTAAGAATTCCTGAACACATTCCTATACAGGTTTCAAGTATTTCATTTCCTGTACACACATTCCCGTACAAGTAATTTTAGAAATTCCTGAACTAATTCCTGAACAGGTTCCAAGTATTCCACTTCCTGTACACGTGATTTTAAGAATTCCTGTAGAGATTCCCGTACAGGTTTTCATACATATTCCCGTTCAGGCGCATGTAAAAATTCCTGTACAGGTTCCTGTAGAAGTTCGAGCAGTAAAAATTCCTGAACAGGTTTCCGTACATATTCCCGTACAGGTTGCAATATATTTTCCTGTACAGGTTCTTGCAGTTCCCATATTGATTTACATAGAATTCCTATACCGATTCCCGTACAGGTTCCCATACAGATTCCCGTACAGGTTCTGTTATAAATTCCCGAATAGATTCCCGTACCAATATTTTCTAACTCGTCGACTAGAAATCCAATTTTCCGTAATTTCGCGATGAGAGTTTCCATTTCGAAGGCGTTTTCTCTGATATATAGAATCTCTATCAGCAATAATTAAGGACGTTTAGCGATATTAAAATCTGAGCGACCATGTAATTCATATACGAGACGAGCGACCGGCGCACCCACATCTCGATTTCTAGGTCAGGAGGGTGTGGTAAATTACTGCCCAAGTGCCGATCGTGATCGTGAGGCAGGAGGCAATTGTATATATAGGCCCATTACGTACAATGAATGCACTCTGCAGTAAGATAATGTCAAAAGTCGTCTAAATTAAGATGAGATAATGGCATTGACAAAAAAAAAATTGTTCGGCTTGACGAAATCGAAACGCATGGTATTTTATCGACAAACAAAGTTGTTACGTATTAGATAACTGATTAAACTGCTCTATTAATTTGTTTACATTTTTAGTTTTGAGGTCGTTATATTTATAATTGGAAGGCTGCCCTGTGACCGTCATTTGAAAAAAAAATTTTAATTCATATCAATCTGAACTTTTAATCCTAATTAATTCGAAGATCAATTGAACCAACTTTAAAATCCGAAGCACATCCGAAGTCAGTTTTTTAATGCGAATCAATCCAAAAATTCAATCCTATTGAATCTGAGGGAAATCTGGACAATATTTTTAATCCGAATAAATCCGCAGCTCATCCGAAACAATTTTTTTAATACGAAGATCATATTTATTCGGATAGGAATTATTTGGGATTTTACTTCGGATTTATTGCAATAGGAATTTTAATTCTGACTTCCAATTGGCTCGGATTGCTTCCGATAGAAATCCTTAAGGAAACCTAGAATTAGATCCGATTGATTCGAGTAGAAATAGTTAAGCAGACTTCCGATTAAATCTGATTGATTCGAATAGAAATCTGATTCAGACCTCGAATTAGATCGGATTGATGCGGATACAAATTTAGGTTTGATCTCGGATTAATTCGGATAGAAATCCTTAGACATACTTCGGATGAAATTGGATTGATTCGGATAGAAGTCCGAGGCAGACCTCGAATTAGATCGGATTGTTTCGGATAAAAATCCTTAAGCAGGCTTCGGATTCAATCGAATTCATTTGTATAGGAATTTCGGATTTGACTTCGTATTACATCTGACTAATTCGAATAAAAATACTTAGACATACATCGGATTAGATCGTATTGATTCGGATAGGAATTTAGGTTGGAATTCCGTTTGGGTCGGATTTAATCGGAAAAGAATTTTGTTTTTAATTTCGAATTGGTCCGAATTAATTCGGATAGAAATCTTTGTATCTTTTTTGTATTTTAATATTATTAATTGTCCATTTAATGTTTTTCACACGCTATAGAGCACAATAATACTTCCATGTAGATAGTTAATAATATTAAGGGCCACGATAGCAGATCTCATGTTCCCGGAGGCCAAAATTGTCACTCATTGTTAGTCGGCGGATTTCAGTGTAATTTCCCCTGTTTCATACACATATCAAGTGCTCACTGCATGGGCATTGGCCATAGACGTAATATAAATAGACTCGGCGTGCTTTGCCCTTAAGCTCTTTAACTTCTGGCTAGACTGGACAAAATTTATAATTAAGCTTTATGTATGGAAGAAAATGGGACAGACTCGATTTTTTTCTATTCACGTAGCCAAAAAATTTTTAATTATATGAGTTTGAAGCTAATCCCAGACAGCTTTTCCATCCGATTTAATCTGAATGAATCCGAAACTCATTAGAAAATATTATTCTAATCCGCATCAATGCGAATGAGACCGAGAAAAATAAAAATCAAATTTTTAATCCGAATCAATCCGGCTGATTTCGAGGCATATTCAAACACATCTTTCAATCGGAATCAGTCCGTACTTTCGGACTGGTACGGATTTATTCGAATAAACAACTTTAGACGAACTTAGGATTGGATGAGATTGACTACGAATAGGATTTGGATCAATTCAGATACAAGTTTTTTTATTTAATCCGAATTCGATCGGATTGATTCAGAATTTAAGTTTTGACTTCGATTCGTATAGGAAATTTTTATTTTATATTTTATTTTATTTATTATTTCGAATTGTTTCGGATGTAATTCTTTAGGTGGTATTCGAATTAAATCGGATAGGAATCTTTTACATCGGATTGGCTCGGATTTTTTAGGATAAAAATCTTTATATGGACTTCGGATAGGATCAGATAGGAAGTTAGGTTTTGAGTTTGGATTTATTTTATTTTTTTATTTATTTCTTTAGGCAGTCGTCGGATTGGATTTGGAATTGGTTCGGATAAGAATTTTTTATTTTACTTCAGATTAACTCGGGTTAATTCTGATAGAAATTTTTAGGTAGACTACGGATTGAATCTGATAGGAATTTACGTTTTGACTTCGGATTCGGTCGGATTGGTTTGGATAGACATTTTTTTTCGGATTGAATGGAATGAATTTGGTATTTAGGTTTTTACTTCGGATTAGAACGGATTCATTCGGATAGAAATTTCTCTCTTCACTTCAGATTCGATCGGATTCATTCGTATAGGAATTTTTTATTTTACTTCAGATTGATTAGGATGGAATCGGATAGACATTTTTAGGCGGTATTCAGATTAAATCGGATAAGAATCATTTATTTAGGATTGATTCTGATTGTTTCGGATTGGATCGGAATTTAGACTTTGACGTTGGATTTATTCAGATAGACTTCAGAATAAAACGAATTTAGACGGATAGAAATTCTTCTAGCTTTATCTTTAAATATATAGGAGAAAATGCGACAGATTCGATACAGAGATAAATCTTAAATTGAAAATTAAAATTTAAAAAATAACTAATAATTTTTTTAAGGTAAAATAATATATCCTGAAAGATATTATTCTTGCTTAGAGCCTTGATTTTTCTTTCCATACACTTAGTCACAACATATGACACATCTTTAATTATTGCAGAATGAGCTTTTATTTTCTGCACAGAAATGCATTTTACTGTCTATGCAGTAGAAACGGACGATTCGGATGAGCTGGTTAGGTCGAAACGTTGCATTTGTCACGCTAATTTACGTTTGTTAAGGCCATTTATCCTTAGTCCCTCCTAAATTTTCATTATTATTAATTGCGACAAGTCACGATTATTTCCATGGGAATAATACATCGAATTTTGAGTTAAGTTCAAAAGTACTAAAGATAATTGAATGAAATAAAAATCAAGACGAATAAAAAACAATTCGAAATTATTGAATATAGCTCAAAGAAATTCAAAAGAATTTTAAAAAATTTTCATTGTTAAGGAAATTTTAATTCCACTCAATACGAAAATATTCAAACCAAATTTTCAATCCGATGAAATTTGAGTTTTCGGATTGAATCCGATTGATTCGGAAAACAATTTTGGTATTAATTTTGAATAAAAAAAATTAAGAATTATCCAAAAAAATATTTTTAAGTAAATAAGAAATTCGAAGGAGAATGGAAAAGAATTTTAAGATTATATTTTCGTATTACAAATTACAATTAGGAGGTTAAGGTTGAAAATGTGAAGCACAATTAGAAAATAAATTTATTGTAGGTGTAAATTTCTTTCTTGGCTATTTAACTCTTTTCACTTCATTGGTTTTTTGGCACATGGACAAAGCAATTGTTTAGATTTTACTTATCTCATTAGTCATTACAGATTTACACATATTAGGATCTTGGCAATTTCAATTTGAAGGAATCCGGGGCTAATCCAATTTTTCAATCCGAATGAATCCTAATGAATTCGTAGCTCATCTGTACGAACTTTACAATCAAAATGAATTCGAAGCTCATGAGAAAAATATTTTTAATGTGAATCAATCTAAGCTTTCAATCCGAATCAATACGAATGAATCCAAAAGTGAAAATAAAACAATTTTTTAATCCGAATCTATCAGAAATAATCCATGGTAAATCTCGAGTTGAATCCGATAGAAATCTTTAGCCAGACTTCGGATTGGATCGAATTGGTTCGGATAGGAATTTTTGTATTACCAATTAGCTCGGATGAATTCAGATAAAAATCTTTAGGCGGACCTGGGATTGAATCAGATTGATTCGAATAGGAATTTAGATTTTAACTTCGGATTAATTCGAAAGGAATTTTTTTACTTTATTTCGGATTCGAACGGATTGGTTCGGATATAATTTTTTAATTTTATTTCGGTTTGGCAGGAATTAAATCGGATTGAGGAAGTTTTTATTTTACTTCGAATTGGTTCGGATTGATTCGGATAGAAATCATTATATGGTATTCGGTTTAAAATCGGATAGGAATTATTTTACTTAGGATTGCCTCAGATTTTTTCGGAAAAGAATTTTGATTTTGAATCTGGATTGTATCGGATTTTTCGGATAGGAATTTAGAATTCGACTTCCGATTGGCTCGTATTGATTCGAATAGGAGTTTTTTTATTTCACATCAGATTCAAATGAACCAGAGAGTGAATCTAAAATAACTTTTCAATCCGAATCAATCCGCGGTTAATCTCCGATTGAATCGGATAGAAATCTTTAAACAGACTTCGAATAGAATCTGATTCGTTCGGATAGGAATTTTTTATTTTATCTTAGACAGACTCGGATTTATTCGGATAGAAATCTTTAGGCAGACTTCAGATTCGATAAGATTAACTCGGATAACATTTTTTACTAGATTATGGATTTGATCGGATTGATTTGGATTTAAAAATTCATGCAGATTAGGTTCGGATTTACTCGAATTGGAAGCTTGGATTGATTCGCATTAAAAATCTTTTGAAATGAGCTGCGGATTCATTAGGATAGAAAAGTAATGTCGTTTTTTTCAATTTTCGAAATAATTTTAATTAATTCCAATCCGCGCTTTTTTACCAGGAAACAAAGCAACTTTATTGGTGTGGAGGCGCCGATCTTGCGCCGCACCGACAACATTCCAGTTCGCATGAAGCAGCCTCCGTACGCGACAGAATCGATAGTCCCAAAACTTGACGATTCGTGCCAAAATCTTAATCCCACACATAGACCGCACCCATTCGTAGGCGAGAATGGAATTTCAGAATCATTGTAACGGCAACACACGACACTAGTCAGGCAACAAGTTGTAGACAAAAAAAAAAAAAAGAAAACAAACCATTGATTACAACCCAGGGAAAAACCCACACGTCTGGTGATTAAAACATTCATAAACTAATTTGTACATACGAATTGTCTATTTTTAAATTAATTTATGGTTATCACATAAAAAATTAAGTTTTTATCACAACACAATGTTTTTTTTTGAGTATGTACGCATTTTAAAATATTTAAATAGATACGGCTGAATTCGAGTTAGGAAATTTAAATATGTAGGTTTGAAGGTCAATGTCAATTATATTGATACTTGAAAAGAATAACAAACGGTTAATTTTTGAATAGACATTTTTTGATGATTTTTCGGATTTAAAGTTGATTAAGTTTTTTTTGTTTTATCATAAGTCATTTAGAATTTGTCTATCTTTCGAATTCTTTAAAGTTCTTTTAATCTGAAATATCAAAAAAATAAATATTGTGCAAACTGATGATAAATGAAATATTTAATTATAAATGTCCGAATTCGGAAAAATTTGCCAATTAAATTTAACATTTCCGAAATGTAAAATTAATTAATTATTATCTAATATATTTTTCAGATTAATTTAGTTAAATAATTAGGTGAATTAATTAATCCGTTACATTTAAAATAATTATTAAGTATTTAGAAACTAATCCCAAAGTCCATAAAAATATCGAATTATAAATTAGCAAATTTAAAATGTCCGAGACTAATATTCTTCGAATTATATAATTTTCTAATTTTTAATTATTTATAGCACATAAGGTTTTATAAAATATTTAATACAATTATTTAAAATATTTTATGATTAATTTACCTATTTATTTAATTAATTATTTAAATTATAAATTTTCACCAATCTAACTCTTTAAATCACTTAAAATTCCTTAAAATTATTGAACTTGTTTTGTAAACTTTTGAATTTGTGTTTCATTTACCTAAATTTATTTCGAATTTGTTACTTACAGTTCGCAAATCGCAACAAATCGCAAGCAAGTTTCATTCCAGTCGCGGCTTACACGTGTGCCAGAATTCTAATATAAATCTATGATGAGTATGAAGAAAATCTAAACAATTGCTTTGTCTACGTGCCAACAAACCCAAGAAGTAAAAATTGCTAATCGGCTAAAAGAGAAATTTTAAACCAACAATAAAATTCTTTTCCATTTTCCATTTCTTTAAATTAATTTAATTTTATTCTTAATTTCATGGTTTTGATCTTTCCGGATTCGTTTGGATAGAAATTTTTTTATTGGACTTCGGATTCGATTGAATTGTTACTGAATTTAAGTTTTGACTTCGGATTGGTTCGGATAGGATGTTTTATTTAGATAAAAAATTCCTAAATGCTTTAAATTGAAATTTGCCGAATGAATTCAGCCAATCCAATTCCAATTCGAATGAATCAGAAGCTTCGGATTTATTCGGAATGAATTTCAATCCGAAACTTTCGCTAGAGTGGGTACTTATACATAAAAATAAAAAATGGTAAAACAAAACAAAAAAGAAGCAAATAAAAAAGTTTAACAAAAAATGTGGGAAATGAGCGGAAGCAGGAAGTAAAAGAACTTTGCTACTTTTCTTGTGAAATAACTAGTGCCAGTTGGTTCAGAAAAAGATGCGGTTGCAAAAATAGCACAAAGAAAGAAGACTTTCACGCAGAGGATATTAACTTTTAGTATAAATCAATTTTAATGCTACTTAAGCTCACTAATTTTTTACTGTTCAAATACTAAAATACCACATAATGATGATATTCAAGAGTTTCAATATATTTAAATATTTGAAAGGATTTTAAAGAAATTTCAAATTAATTAAAAAAATTTATTTAATAGTTAGTGCATAATCATATTGTTAAAAAGTAAACTTATATTTAAAAAACACTTCTTTCGGTTGGAAATTAATTTACTTTTAACTGAAAAAAATAATAATTGAAAAAATGTAATTAACTATTTTGTGTAAAACTCATCTTTTTTCTTTGACATTTTATGCCATGAAAAATCATTTTAGCATTTTTAATTTTTGTACTTATGGCTTTTATGAGTCTATTAATTATAATTTTAAAAATTCAATTATTACTAATTATATCCTTTTTATCGTGTTTAGCGATAACAAACTTTAAAATCAATACTTTTTATCCCTAAAAAATACAAGTTAATATTTTTTAATCGCTAAAAACACATAAGTCAATATATCTTGAAATTTTTTATTATTTTTACGTTAAAAAATATAAAATAAAAAAATATTCATGTAAAAAATATACAATGGATATTAATAATAAAATATTCAATTGAAAAAAAATATTCTATGTAGAAAACATTTGTTCCTCTTCTGAACGGGCTCATATAATATAAATTATGTAATTGCTATCCCTTATACAATGTCCCACTAATATTATGAATTTATTTAATTATTATAATTTTGCGTCATCGAGACCCTTCTGCCTTCATTTAAATTAGTTCAAAGATGAATATAATTGTTTTGATTGTTATATCTCGTTTGATAGATTTTTTTAAAGATTCGAATAAATTATTATTATTAATTGGTTCTAACAAAAATAAGCTTTATAACTTTTAAACTATAATAACTTTAAAACACCCCCCCCCCTCCCTCAATTTTCCCATTATCTATTTATTACCTTTAGCTTTTCATAATATTTTGAGTTATCTCTTATCGCTTCCTTTTAACTAAAGTTTATTTTGTCCTGGAACATTTAATTTTCTTCCGAGAAAATACTGGCGCCCAATTTAGGTTGGATTATTGATTTTAATTACTTCTTTAATTATTCATTGATAGTATTGCAATCATTGATTTTGATGTGGTCCATTAGGTAAAACAGTAAATATCTTTTAGCTTCTAATAAGTAATTTCGTATACTAATAACTAATTTTCGAATTTCAAATTTGTTTTCTTTTTATTATGGCGATCATTGTAGGTGTTGATTGATTTTTGTGATTTTCGTTGTTGTCAATTGATGTCTGATAAATACATAAATATTTGATGTTTGCTTTGATTTGATTTAATTTGATGCTTGCGTTAATTTGATGTTTGTTTTGATTTGATGTGTGGTCTAATTTGATGTTTGCTTTGTCCTGTATTTGATGTTATCTTATGTAGAATACTGTCAGTAGAAGATTTGTCAAGTTTAGTAACATTTCTTCCTTTCCGGCCTATCGTGTTAACTAAAATGTTCAGATAAACTTCCGAAAACCTAAACCCTCCGATTTTATTTAAACTCCGTATACTTACGTATTTAGACGAGCTAATTACGAATATGATAGTGAAAATTAGCAAATAGTCGATTTTCATGGTGAAATCATGCAAAAACCATAAAAATGTTTATTTTTTTTTGCTTTTATCTGAGTCAATATGCAAAAATTTTAAAAATATATCTAGATAAATTTGTAGACCTTATCGAAATAAACATTTTTTTTGCAAGTATTTTTATTACGAGTCACCAATTTCTACTATCACATTCGTAATCAGCTCATCGAAATACATAATTACACAGAGTTGAAATAAAATCAGACGTTTCAGGTTTCCGGAAGTCCGTACACCCCAATACTGTACTAAACTGTGAATTACTGTAAACTACTCTACAGACACCCCGAAGACATCAGCGTGATTTCCATCACCGAGTCTTCTAGATGTCTCCCCACCACCCAAAGGTGCCTCTAAGCACCTTTAAACTTTAAAAGCATTCAGAGGTCGCCCCCTCAATCGAAATCCCCGAAAAATTCCGAGAATCAGTCCCGACCTGGGGCGTATTTGATCCAGGGAACAAAACACTCTCACTGAACAGAGCCGATCCTCTTCATCTCCTCCCCATGCACATAAATATAGCAACAATGCGGCAAGGTCTGATCTGCTCACCACATTCGGACGGAAAAGCGCCTATCCTTCTCGGCAATCTTTCTCCCCAGACAGAAAAAAACAATCTCCCGAAAAGCACACTTTCAACTTTATTTATTTATCTATTACTTCTTATTCGGTTTTATTTGCTGCTTTATTTACTTGTACTCCATTTTCCGATATTTTTCGCGCACTCTCTTTCGCACCAGTTGCGTTCTGGGAAAAGCAGTAAGCAGCTTAGAATCACGAACGATTATTATATTCACATAGAGGCCGACGTGCGTTGACCCTCGACTGGCTTTTCGAGGAACGAAAACGAAGGAAAGAGAGAAAAGCCGAGGCGCCGGAAAGCGCGCGCACAGAGAGTAGGACGAAAATAAACCGGGCGAGGGTGAAGAAATTTCATTCCTCCCTCCGCGAGATTAAGCCACGAGAGTGAGAACGACAAGACGACAGAGAAAATTGTCGCGCGGATATTCACGAGCTGAGCGCTCCGTGAGAACTGCGCACAGTTCAGTTCAGTGGGCACACGTTTATCATATGGCGCACGCGCGAAACTGTTCACTGCGCATGCCCAACGCGCATGCGCTGTCGATCCTCCAGGCAGACGACTGAGTGTTTTGATTTTTTGAATCGGGAATTTACTGAACTTGTTGGAATTTAATAGAATCACTTAATCCCTGCTGCCAGTAAACGGATTCAAACGGATACATGGTGTCTACTATTTTTCGACCATCGAATTCCCGGCTATTTCCTGGTTTTTTTCCGGTTATAATTATCCAATTTCCCCTTCCTAGAATCATAAATAAAACGCATTTAACATAAGGTTTCCCTATGTGTAATTTTATGTATTGCGATATTTCATTATATTTGAACAAAATAATATTTTGGTAATTTATTGTGCCTAAAACTTACGAATTTTGAGAGAAAAAGAAAGATGCAATATTTTCGAAAATTTTAAATGTGATTCCTGGTTGGAATTTTTATTCGCGGCTAATTCTCGATTTTCCCGATTATTATACACCGGATAGAAATTTTTTATCTAAATGTAAACTTTGTATCCTTTTCAACAGTGTTCTATTCTTTGTTAGATTTTTAAAACTTTATCCGTTTGAATAATTTCCAATACGTAAAGTGGAATATAATCTGTTCCAATCCGGTTGAATCCGAATTTTTTTATCCTTATCTATCCGTTAAATGGTACCGTATTTATTCGTTTTAATCCGTCTTCATTAAAAAATATTCTATCCTTATATATCCTTTTTAATCCAACTAAAAATAATATATCCATATCGATCCGTTTAAATCCGTCGTCAAAACAAAAATATGCTATTAATATAATATTTTGTGAAGAACGGATTAAAGAGGATAGGCAATGATTCAAACAGATAAATTTTTAATCCGTGATAGGAGATAGGATCGAATCTATGTAATTCGTAGATAGATAAGGATTAAGTCCCGGATAAAAAATGAAGGATTGAAGCGGATAAGTATATAAACGGATAGTAATACATAAAATCGGGTATAAAAGGATTAAAACGGATAGTGACATCGGATAAGATTATGATTCAAACGGATAACCAACGGATCGCTGTGTATTAAAACGTATTTAAACGGATACTTATGGATAAATGACGGATTAAAACAGATGAACATTCAATCCGTTTACTTTTAGTAGGGAAAGATGTTGGAACCAAGTTCTAATCTAAAAATTCGATTTCTTCATTTTACTCAACAAATATTAAATTTGGAATTTTTCCCGCTGTAGAATTAATCAATTTTTAAGTAGAATTTTATTATGCGCACAGAGCGAGAAAATATCTAATTCAAATGTTTTTTAAGTAAAATGAAAATATTTAATTTTAAAGTTATTATAGATTTCGACTTCTTAATTTTATGCAAAAAGTATCGAAATTAAATAATTTTTTGCTCTGTATGCTGTCTTACATTTGAAAAAAGATTAGTGCTACACAGCGAAAAAATATTTATCTATAATTTTCGTTGAGTACAATGGAGAATAGAAGTTTGAGAATTAAATTTTGGAATATTTAACTTCCGGAATTTTAAATTTCGCAAAATCTTTTACGAATTATAAAAATCTTGTGAAATGCTTTAAAATCCAATAAGGAAATTTGAAAATTCGTAAAATGCATTAAAATCTCTAAATAAAAATTTTTAGAAACAACCTCAGAAAATCCTTTAAAAATCAAAAATAATTTTTGAAATTTTTTAAAATTCCAAAAATGACAAAATTTTTTAAAATATTTTCACCCTTTTTAAAATACTTTACAGTTCCACGAAAAACTATAAAATCTTTTAAAATACGTAAAGATCTATTAAAATTCTTGAAAACCTCTTGAAATTCAATAAAATTCTACAAAATCTTTTATAAATTATTAAAATCTTGTGTGTTTCTTGAAAATTTCAATCAAATCCCTTAAAATCACTTTTCAAAATTTCTTAAAATTCTTACAGGACAGGCCTTTTAAAATTCTTCAAAATTCCACGAGAATATTTATAATCCTTTAAAGTTTCTTAAAACTCATCCAAGATTCTTAAAATCTTTTATAATTCCATGTAAAACTTTTAAATCCTTTAACCCACGTAAAAATTTCTTTAAATTTTGTAAAATAAAAATTCTCTAAGTTCACAATTTCGGAAGAACAAGAATTTCTGAAAAAAAATAATAACCCTAGCGAAAGCTTCGGATTGAAATTCATTACGAATCAATCTGAAATTTTATTTGATTTAAAAAAATACTTTGTTTAAACCAAAAAATATTCTTCACATATTATTTGTTTCAAATTAAACAAATCCTTTATTTAAATCAAACATATACACTAAACTATTTTAGAAAGGAGAAGGAATTTACTAACGATTAATTCATTTTTGAATACTTCCAAAAAAAGGCACACTCAGAAAAAAAAACTTGTTTTAAATCAAAACTTTTATTTTGGTAATTCAAAGTAAAAATTTCTTTATATTAAGGAAAACTTTCTTTCTTTTAAAATAATATTGCTTGATTCAAAGTTTATTTGATGCAAACAAATTTATTTTGAATTATTTTAATTTAAAGAAACTGTTTGTTTAATTCGAAAAGAATTTGTTTGAATCAAAGAAATGTTTCTTTGACCGTATATCAACATTACAATTTCTTTGATTCAAAGAAAATTCTTCAAATGATTCTTAATATATTGAACTTATTTTTGAACAATCGCAAAAAGATAGTTCTAGTTATTTAAGGAAATTATACCTTAAACTTGGAATTTCTTCAATAATCTATGTTTATAATTAAAATTTGTCAATCAACTGCAAAATATGTTGCTGTTCTGCTTCTTTGTATTCCGGGTCCTCTGCGTCTCCCAAGTTTCCAGCGTATTCTGCACACAAATTAAGATAAGTTACTTTTAATAATATGAATTTTAATAAAAAGTTTGAAACAGTCTCAGGATGGACACAAGATTCAGTTTTTCAATGTCCCTGACTTTTTTTTGACCTACAATCCTTTAAATTATGCGATAAACATTAAAATTCCTTAAAACGCCAAAAAACTCCTTAAAATTCCATATAATCTTTTAAAATTTAATGAAGTACTTTAAATTAATTTTCCTGATTTCTCTTACTTCCTTTAAATGTGCAGCCCTGAATCTTTTTTAAATAAGGCGATAAAATAAAAAAATAAAAAAATGAATTACCTCTCATTACATGTCTTATGGTTTTAACAGATGCTCTTCTCTGTGATAAAATTCGTGTTACTCTTTGCTTTACAGCTGGAGGACATCCAGCGCAAGCTTCTAAAAGAATATAATCCACTCCTTGCAAAATAAATAATCCACCATCGAGTCTCTTTAAATAAGATTCCTCTTCGTCAGCTTCATCCTACAAATAAATTTAAAAAAACGATAATAAAGATATTTTACGTAAAGATATAGAATTTCTAAATAAAAAAAAAAAAAGAGCGAACTATAAAATAAAGAATCACAAACCTGCGATTTATTTTCGATTTCCTCCACTTTCTCCAAGTATTTAAAATGAAGTTCCATGAGTCTGTCGACTTTTTCAAAATCATTTTCCGTAAATTTACTGAGCAATCGTTGCCTCTGGGTGCCTTTGCAGTTTTTCAACATACTCGCAATAATCCAAACAACATATTCTGAAAAATAAGTAACAGAAATAATCGATTAAAAATTGCATACCTACTTCTTTGTCTTTCGTTTTATTTTTAATATTATATAGAATTTATTTTAAATAATACAAGTAATTTAAACATATTTTACTGAACCGAAAGATTTAATGAAAAAAAGATTTCTGAAATTAAGTGAAACATCGAATTGGCAGAAATGACAGCCGGGTTCAGAAAAATCAAGGAAAATAAAAATTGGCAATTTTTTTTTAAGTATTAGAAATTTTTCTTTAGTTGAAATACAAATACCTTCGTGTTGTTCCACCGGTAAAAGTTTTTTCCTGTTTTTCGTTGGTGTTTTCATAAAGAGAGGAAAAATGGTTCTGAGGCCCAAAATGTCAACAAATTTGTTGCAATTGTCTTTTCCGTCCGGACCATTCATCGCATAACTCAGGACCTGAAATTAAAATTAAATTTTTCAATACAATTATTATTATTATTTTTGTAATAATTATTTTCATTTCATAGGAAAGGAACTAAAAATAAGAAAAATCTTATAAAAGATTGAATTTACCTTTAAAGATCCATTCCTCGACATTTTTTTCTCTCTGAGCATTAAATTCATGAGTTGAAGTCCTTCGCCACGCAGAAATCTTTCTTTGTTTACTGTTAATAGTAAACTTGAGCACAAAACGTTGAAGAGATTTTCCATCATTTCTTGCTCGTCTGCACTTTGAGGATCGTGTCGTTTATAATACTAAAAAATAAAACTCAAGTTAATGAAAAATTCAAAAAAAGTGTCTAATAATTAATTTGAAAATTGATTGGAAGCTGGTTCAAATCTTGTTTTTGTATTAAAACTTAAGCTGGCGCCCAAAATTTTAAAACAGAGAAATAAGTCAAATTACGCTTCTATGAATAAAATTATTACCGCGAGTTGTTGGAGCAGAACATCGACTCCATCCAATTCTCCCAAAAGAGTTGCATTTTCTGTTGAATCCTGAAGCAGAATCGAAATCAGTTCACTAGCGTAAAGTTTGTTGGCGTCGTATGGCATTTTCGCTTTAATTCTTTTTAATAACCACTGCATTAATCCTTGTTTTCCTGCATCTACCCTCAATTCTGGCTTCAACTCTAAAATATTTTCGAAAATAGCTGCAACAAGAAAAAAAAATGAAATTTTAAGGCATTTCAAGCGATTTAAAGAATCCTAAAGAATTTAAAGAGATTTCATAAAGTTTCTTAATGATTTTAGGAAATCGCAAGTGATTTAAACCGACTTAAAAAGATTTGAAATTTCGATGAGATTTTAAATGATTTCAAGATATTTTAAGTTATTTAACAAAATATCAAGAGATTTTGAATATAATGACAATTAAATTAAATTAAATTACACTAAAGAATTTAATGATTTTAAAGCCCAAGATTTCAAGAGATTTCAAATAATTTTAAGGAATTTTAAGATATTTTTAAAGAATTCAAAACATTTTAAAGATTTTCAAGAGATTTGAAGAAATTTCAAGGAATTTTTTAAGAATTGAATAAGATATTTAAAAAAAATTCAGGAGTTTAAAGAGTTTGAAGAAAGTTTCTTCTAGAATTTCTAGGGATTTTATGGGATTTTAAAGTTTCGTTTTAAAGGATTTGAAAATAATTCAAAAGATTTCAAGGGATTTAACAAAAGTCGCAAGTGTTAAATCAAAATATTTAGATTGATTATTTGGAAAGGTTTTTTCAAACCGGAAATCCACTTCCAGCGTCAAAAATAAAATCAAGACCAATTCTTGGAGTTTCAAAATTTAGCTCTTACCCATTGTGTTGTGAATTCCTTCTCTTTCTTCCTTGACAGTTTCATCCAGCCTCTCAAGATTCTGAACGAGAAGAGCAAAAACTTGTTGATCGACTAATGCATTAATTAAAGCATCCACGCTTTCCATAGTTTCTTCAAAGTGTTCCATGTCTGTGAGATCTTGTAAAAGAGTAACAACACCAACTGCAATGTCCGTATTTTCATGGGACAAAAGTTCGAGTAATGAAGGCACTAAACTCAATTCTACCAATATTGGATATAAATCTGGTGCTGTAGAAACTTGTCGAAGTTCCTGGATCGTTTCATGAAGTTCTATTTCGGATTCCATAAACCTGTAATAAATTTCAAATGCTATTAAAATCTTTAAATATTGTAACACTTTATATCTTAGGAAAAATATTATATCTGAGTTTCAGGCCTCAAAGTCACTATTGAAAAAAATAAGATACATTGGGAACCTTTTTTAAAAAATAAAATTCAAATAGTTTTGCAAAGAGAAAAGCAAAAAGAAAAAAAATTGCAAAATTTCCCAAAACTTTTCAAACAAAAAGTGAAATTTAAAAGTAATGGTATATTTTTCAATTAGAAGAAGAAATATGAATATGAATTTTCAACCAAGAATAGTCTTTTTTCAACTGAAAAAGTGAATTTTTAGTTTTTAATTTTAATTTGCTTTTTGTTCTTGAATCAAAAGAATATTACATTACAAACAGGCCTCGACAGACCTTTTTAGAATTTAATTAGCTTTAATTCAAAAAGAAAAAAGATGAAATCGGATAAAAATTGTAGACTTTGAATCATTTTGAACCCCAATTTTCTAATTCGCCGAATTATAGTCCGGTTTGTAAGGCCTGAAAAAAAAATTAGACATACTTTTCTGGTTGATCCGGAAATTTGACCCTCATTTCCTGATTCCTGAGTGCTCTCTTTTCGAATAAAAGAATCATTCGTTTGAGAGAAGCTTCGTCGAGTGGCTCGGTCTCCGCAGCTTCAGTCTCTACGTATTTGAGAATATCTTCCTTCTCTTTTTCTGTGAGTTCATTTTCAACGACGTCGTGAACTGAAGAAGGAAGATCTGATCGAATTGGTGTGGGAGGTTCAATATTTCTGATGGGAGTGCCTTCGATGTCTCTTTGTCTCACTCGAGGGTGATATGGAGTTCTGATCACCTTCTTACGTCTTTTTGCACTCTCCCACTCCTCCTCATCCTCATCTTCGATGTTATCAACTGCAAATCCTCTTTTTGGAGTGTTTGGAGGCTGCAAGCAAAATATCATTCATCATTTTTATTATTTAGAATTAGATGTCCGATTTTCAATATTTTCCTTAGTTATTTATATTTTCAAATTCAAGCTTTGAAGCTTTCCAAGCTGAAAAATTTCACTGTTATTATTAAAAAAATTTTACGCCAAAAATATTAGCAGTGTATCTACGAAGGACATGAAATCAAAATACTCATCGTCAATTTGCTAGAAGAGAACTATCTTTTATATAGAAGTAATTAATTAGAGTATTTAACGAAATGTTAGGTCTACGAAGTTCGATATCGGTTGACTTTGTTATTTTAAAGAAATGAGAGACTGAACTTGGCGCCAATCGAATTTGGTCGTAAAATGATTCTTCGAATTGGGTTTAGATCATCGACTAGGCACACGTGCAGATCAAGAACTAATTATGATTGGTGCAATGAACATAAAATAATTAGAGTAGGGCTGCGCAAGGGACTCTCAAGATGCGCAAGGGCCTCAGGAGCTCTTTTTGATCGAGAAGAAAGATCAGATTTTGATCGACTTCCTTACGGCGAAGCTCTGTCACTCGGCCTCGCGAAATTTTAATTATTGAACTTGAATATTTTCTCTTAGTTTCTATTTTATTCTAACTCAGGTGGACAGGGCTCTTCAGCCTAGACAGTGGACAAAAATCCACCACAGGGAAATAATTATAAAAAACGGGGACCGCGGTAAAATCGCAAAAAAAATAAATAGACGAAAATCCGGTCTCGAAACTTAAAACGATACAGAAAGGTTTTTACTTCAGGTTAGTACTTAAAAAATAGAATTTTCCAGCAACAAAGTGAATTTTCAACAAATAAAATTACTTTTCACCGGGAAATGTGAAATTTTAAACAATTATTGAAATTTTCTACGGAAAAAGATGGGTTTCAACAAAATAGTTTAATTTTCAAATAAAAACTATTATTTAATTATAAAAACAAAATTTATTAGTTGAATTTTCAATACAAAAAGTGTACGAAATAGTTCACTTTTCAAGCAAAAAGGTAAAAATTCAACTGAAGATATTAATTTTCAACTAGAAAGATGGATTTTCAACTGAATATTTAAATTTTCAATTTAAAAAAACGTGAAACATTTTTATTTTCAATAAAAAAAATTAATTTTCAATTTTTAACTAAATAATTAAATTTTCAATCAAAATTATAATTTAATTATTAAAAAAATATATTAGTTGAATTTTCCATCCAAAAAATGTATTTTAACGAAATAGTTACTTTTTCCACCAAAAAGTAAAACTTTAACTGAATAATTTACTCTTCAATAAAAAAGGTGAATTTTCAAATATTTAAATTTTCAAAAAGGACACCTACTTGAATTTAAAAGTAAAAATTAAATACATAGTTTGATTTTCAACAAAGAAAGTTAATTTTGAATCAAAAAAACGAATTTTCGACGAAATAATTTACTAATTATCAATAAAATAGTTGAATTTGTAATTAAAAAATATAATATTTGAATCTCTTACAAAAAAATTAATTTTCAACAAAGAAAATTAATTTTCACTATCAAAGGTGAAATTTTAACCGATTATTGAAAATTTTGAAGAAAAAAACAAGATTTTTAACTAAATAATTAAATTTTTAATTCAAATTATGATTTACTCATAAAAAAATATATATGTAATAGTTGAATTTTCCATTCAAAAAGTGGATTTTAATGAAATAGTTCATTTTTTCACCAAAAAGTAAAACTTTTTAAAAGTTAAATGTGATTAATTTACTCTTCAACGAAAAAGATGAACTTTAAAATTAATAATTAAATTTCCAAAAATGACACGTACTTAAATTTAAAAAAAAATGAAATACATAATTTGATTTTCAACAAAGAAAATTAATTTTCAATCAAAAAAAGGCATTTTTATGGAAATAATTTACTTTTTGATCAAAATAGTTAATTTTCAATAAAACAGTTGAAATTCTACTTCAAAAATAGAATATTTGAATTTCTTACAAAAAAAGTGAATTCTCAACAATGAAAATTAATTTTCAACGTAAAAGATGAGATTTTAACCCATTATTGAATTTTTTTACGAAAAAATAAGGTTTTCAACAAAATAGTTTAATTTTCCAACAAAAACAATGATTTACTTATAAAAATAAAATATTAGTTGAATTTTCAGGCCAGAAAGTATATTTTAACGAAATAGTTGAATTACCAATGAAAAATAAGTAGATTTTCGTAAAACTAGAAAAATTAATTTTATCTCTTCGATAAAATTAAGTTCCACAAAAAAAAATGTTTTAACTTAATTTTAAAAGGATTTCCTTCATATAAAGTCGATTATAAACCGCAAAACATACATTTTATCAGATTTTCATTAAATTTTGAGAACTGGTAATAGATTTTAGGTTAAGTTTCTAAACTGTTTAATTTTCGGCTTTTATTGTTTATAAAATGACTTGTTGATACAATAAAATTTACCTTGTAGGATAACAATTCTCCAATATCCATTTTTCTTTAGGGAAGATCAAGATTCTTTAATAATATGTTTAAATAAAAAGCACTTCCTAATTTTTTGATGTTTTCAACCTTTGTAACAAAGTCAAACTGTCAAAGCCAAACAAAACGGAAAACTTCGGAACTAAAATATGTACCATGTATAGATCCCTACCTTACCAGCATAAAAAATGTTTTGGAAATGGAAATTCCTAGGATTCTTGGAAAATTCTTTTCCTAAAGATTAGAAGCAAATAATGTTAACATTTTTGATTTAATTTCAAATTTGATATCTTATTTATGGCCATTTTATTAGTTACCCGATTCCTACCTTATCGGCATTTTTTTCTCTGCAAATATATATCAAAATATCTTATTTGCATATATTTATAGTGTAATTTAGTACTTCTATTTATTTCTAGTATTCAACAAAGATATTAGTATTATAATATTAATATTATAATATAATATTATTATATTATAATTATAATTATATATACTAAATAAATAATTAAATACTAATATCTTTGTTTCTACCAAATGTTTGTTTGTACATTTATTTTTATTGAGTTTTAAAATTTAAAATTTCTAAAATATTGAAGATTTTTTATTGATTTTTATAAGAACAATATGTGGTAATTACCATAAGAGTAAATTTAATTTTCCCAATTTTACGCATTTTACGCTAAATTAGTACGCTAATTATTTTTACTAATTAGTACTTTTCGTTTTAAAAATTTTTGTACATTTTCAATTTATATTTGTATTCGTTTCATGTTTATTGGAAACTTTCTGTATATATTGTGGTTTTGAAGGAATAAGTGTGATTTTGATTAGTAAACCATATGCACATTTTTTTTTAAAGTGATAGTTTACATTATTTAATTATCTGAACATTTACAAATTTGAAATTCGCGCCAAAAATAGATGTGGACCCGATCCAGGGCCGTCAAATCAAGATTCGATGTCACGTGACCAAATATTTGAAATTTAAATATTAATTCGATTACGAGGCAGATTTACAGGATTAAAAGAGACTTTAGAATAAGAATTATATCTAAGAAATAACACAACGACTTTCCCATGGAGTGTCCAGAAAAGCCGTAAATAAATGTTTGGCTTATAAAAAAAAAAGAATACTGGTACTAGTCACGCCTGAAAGCCTATTAGAAACATCTGCGAGGACATTTAAGGAGATCGAGACCACAAACCCTAAAATCATAAAATTTCCAAATTTTAAAACTTGTAAGTCTTAGAATTTGAAAATTTTATGTTCCGGATTAAAAAAAAATTATTTTCCGGGTCGTTTTATGAGAATACTCGTAAAACGACCCATAAAAGCTTTCTCTAGTAGAAAACGGTCTCTACTTAATTTACTCTACAATTTCTAGTTTTAAATAGCTTTTCCAAGATTTTACAACGTCTTAGATTACGGGATTGGACCCAAGGGGTCCCGGTCATCGGCTAATATAAAAAAGGGTCCTATTGTGTCGAACGCCTTAAGTCTTTCCAGATTTTCCCAAATCGAGAGAAAACTGTCGCTTCTCAATTCTCCCCCTCTTGCGAACTTTAGGGCGAGGCTGACGAACTTCGACGGGGGCGCATGAAAATACTCCAAATTCTGTTTTTCATAAAATTTATTTTACATAAACTCATTTCATCTAATAATAATGTGCTATAATTTTTATGTTTTCTAAATTCAATTTCCCATAATTTTTATTTTTCCGAACTATCAGTGGCGTAGCAACCGGTGGGGGATAGGAGGGGCAGTTGCCCCTCTATAAATTTGGCCAGGGGGGAACAATATAGTAATTTTGCCCCCTCCACTCAAAAACAATTGATAGTGATTTTTTTATTCCCAATTTCCCATTTAATTAAATATTATCTCTAACATTATTATTATTATTATTATTATTATTATTATTATTATTATTTATTGAACTATAAAGCTTTTAAAATAACAAAGATGTTTGTTACGCTTAAATAAAAATGCATATATATATATATCAAGGCTGTAGCCAGGGGGGGATCAAGGCGGATTAACCCCCCTCCCGAAATGAAAAATAAAAAATATTTCTGTAGTAAGTTTTCTTTTATTAAAACAACATGATGTTTTTCTACTGATCCACCAAACTAAACTCTCACCGAAATTTTTTTTTTTTCAATTTTTGACGACCCTAATATATTTAAATGATGAATTTTTGTCATTTGAGTTTGCCCCCCTCCCATGAAAAATCCTGTTGCTATACGTCCCTGCGAACTATTATTTAACATAATTTTTATTAATCCTAACAATTATTTTTCATAATTTTAATTTTTCCGAATATGTAAACTCGAAATACTATCCCACCCGTCATAAAATATAAACACTCAGTAACGTATTTAGGGAGATTACATTTTTTTTTTTTGTTTAAAAAGAATATTGATATAAATTCCAAATTTTCAGTTACGACATAGATGTTCTTTCTCCAAATATTCGATGTAATAGTAAAATATAATTCCAATTTATATTGATGATGAGCCATATTTTCAATTAATAATGGAGCGGCAATTAAAATTTTTGCCCAGGGCGGCACTCTGCGTAAATCCGGCACTGTAAACACTAATCAGTGGTCATAAATTCCGAGTCACCAAAAGGGGTAGGGTAGTGGCATCAGCTGCGACTTCCCTGCAGATTCAGATTCCTCTTGGCTCTTGACTTAGGAAGTTCGTTCTCTCCCAAGTTCGACAAAAGTTCAAGCGCGATACTTATAATTTCTCGATCGACATTTTATAATAAATATAGTCTTTTAATCATCTTTTGCAGTTTCAATTCACCCCGAGAACTTTCCGAGTTCTGATAAGACGACCAATTGGATAATTATTTTAAATATTCGCGCTTTAAGAATTGAGTTCTAACTCAAGTTCATAGACGGCTCTGAGATCAGTTTCTCAGTTTTGAGTGCACTTTCTAAATACAAAGTAATTTTCATTGTTGACACTGTAATCCTGAATCGACCTGTAAATGATTGTAAACAAAAGCTAATTTCTGTTTGTTTTTTTTCTATTTTCGTTATTGTGGAAAGATAATTCGGTGAAAAATGCCGTATTACGCTGTTGCAAAAGGGAGAAACCCTGGAATATACAACACATGGTAAGGATTTGGAATTCTCTTTTCTTTTATAAGCAATATAATCAAATTCAAAAGGATAGATTAGAAGGACTTTGAAAATGTATTTGTTTTTTTAAAATATTTTATGAACTGTGTATATGAATCTCTAATAAATTGGTTTATTTTGTGTTTTATTGTATCTTTTTATCTTCTAATCTCATTTTTAATACATTTTGCAGTTTCGAAAGACAATTAAAGCGAATTAAAAAATCGAACACTTTTACCGAATTTTTTGGATATTATTTTGCCGAAAAATCACAATTTTGAATATGACAAAAATACCAATAAAATAATTTGCGAAATTTCAAGTTCGCAAATAAAAATAATATTACCGAAAATATCTAAAATCACTGAAACTTAAACTTTTCAAAACTTTTCATTTTCCCGAAAATATTAAAAAACCCTAATTTTTGAATTCCTGAAAATTCAGTTTCCCGAAAATTTAAATTCGTAAAAATTTCAATTTCTTAAAAATTTAAATTCTCGAAAACAAAAAAGAAAGAGTACTTAAAATTTCTACAGAATTTTTTTCATAATTTATTTTCAAAAATTCCTCAAAATGTTTATTCTAAATTTATTAAAAAAAATTTTGTAGTATCCAAAATTTTCTTTTTTATTTTGAATATAGAAGTTAAAAAAAAATTTAGAAAAATTATAAACCGAAGTTTTGAAAAGAAATTTTATTTACTTCTAATATATCAAATTTTGGCAACCTGAAATTTAGGATTCACGAAAAATTTTTTTAACGAAAGTAGAAAATTATGGAATAATCAAAGAAACCACGTCTTTTTGCCAACAAACTGAAATACCCAAAAAAAATAAATTTTTAAATTCTCGAATAAAAATAATATTGAAAATTTTTGTTCGAATTTTTGTTAAAGAAGATTAAAAATACCCAAGATATTTTTGATCGAAAGTAGAGAATTACCAAAATTTCAGCGTTCCGAAGATATAATATACCCGAGTTTTCAAATTCCCAAAAAGTTGAATTCCTTAAAGTTTTAAATCCCCAAAAAGTTTTTCCACAATTTTCGTCAAAAATTTTGGAGAAATTTTGAACAAGTTTTGAAAATAAATTTCTAAACGAAACTAGAAAATTACCGAAATTTCAATTCACAAAAAAAAAACGAAACAAAATTATAAAAAACTCAAATTTTCAAATTCTCAAAAACATAAGTCCCGAAAAATGCAAATTTCCGAAAATAAAGAAAATACTGCTTTTTTAATAATGAAAAAAATTTTTTTTCTAAATTTCTCCAAATTTTGTGACTAAATAAATATTTACGGTACTTTTCAGTTTTCTTAATAAAAATTTTCGGTAATATTTTTATTCGGGGATTATTTTTTCAGTATACTTTACATTTAAGATGTTATCCTTACTAAATTCACTCAAATTGTTAAACTTTCAATATTTGAATTTAGCAAAAGTTATTTAAATTTAAATTTAATTTAAATCTAACAATGTAATTAATTGATTAGGTAATTAATTAATATAAATACTTTACAACTAATTTACGTAATTTATTTAAGATTACAATAATTTTCGACAAATTTAAATTTCGGGACTTTTCTAATTGGTTCATTATAATTAGGTGTTTATTTTTCCAGTTTTTACGGTTTTATATTCCCGGATTACTATTTCAAATTTTTTAAAGATTCTCATCAAAGAAATGATTTTTTTAAAATTTTGGTTATTATTCAAACTTCAATTCGTAGCTAAGTTGAATTTTTTAGTTTAATAAATCCGGATTAGGTTTACAAAATAATTTTTTTATTATCATGTTATTATAAATATATTATTCAAATAGGAATGTATTTCAATTGCTGCATGTGCTTTTTATTTCACTTTTTAAGCTTCTTTTCTCCAGGCTGTAAAAAATGTTGTATTTAAAAATTCTTTTTCGAAATTTCACAGGGATGAATGCAAAGCTGAAGTACATCAATATTCCGGGCCACAATTCAAAAAATTCTCGACCAGAGCCGAAGCCGAAAATTTCATAAGCGCACGTGAAGGGCCTTCTCAAACTTCAAATTGGTCGTCCCCAAAAACGTATTCGTAAGGAACAAGTTTTTTTCTAATTTATAGAAAATAATGATCATAATTAGAAATAATTTTGTTCAATTTATTTTATTGTCATTAAAATTATATAATTTTTGCAAATATTTTATTTATTTTATTTATAAGCGGTGTTATTTTATTTCCAATTTCAAATTTTAAGGTCCAATTATTCGTATCCGAGCGCTTCGCAAAGAGTGGGAAATATAAAGAGACCATCGCCTTCTGCATCAATGCAGGATTCAAACTATCAAAAACGGAGAAAAACTCAAGTTATCGATTTTCCATCTTGTTCTAATTCAAAGGTAGTAAATCAATTTATTATTGACCGAATTTGAAAATTTTTTCAAATCTCTCGAAAATCTTAATCATTTGAAATTCCTTAAAATTAAATAAAATCCCTTGAAATTCTTTAAAATTCTTGAAATTATATTATATTAAAATATCAAGTCCTTAAAATTATCTTAAAATCCTTTAAAATAATTCTAAATTTCTTGAAATCGTTTAGAATTCTCGAATTTGGCAGTCCTTAGAATAAAACTTAAATTCGGGAACTAAAAGAAAATAATAATTTAAAAAATTCAGATATTTAAAGTTCACATACATTTGTAACAGAATTTGCAACTATAAGCTAATATTTATATGCTGAGGAAGCTCTGATCCCTTCCGTATCGCGTGAAACGTGATACAGAGCTGGGTACTAATGTGAGCGGTCCCACCTCATCAGTTCTACTTTGTATTTAATTAGCGGATCATCTAACTAAAAATTTTCAAACGTTCTTCAAATAAATTGTTCAAATGATATATTTTTCAGTTTAGAAAGTTAAATTTTTTTAAATTTCAATAACCGGGAAAAATGTTTGCGAAACCGGTATTTAAAAAACTTTAATTTAATTTTCTTTATACGTTAAGTCGACAAAATTATTAATTTTGAATTTTTTTCAGACTGACAACACTCGGACTGACAAGAGTGGATTTTTGACCGATGATAATGGTTACGTAAATGTCTACACTGATGGTGCTTGCTCTCAAAATGGAAAGAATAAAGCGAAAGCTGGTGTAGGAGTTTGGTTTGGTGATGATAACCCGCTGTAAGAATTCTCTACTCAAATATTTATCACTTTACTGTTTCTAATATCTGAATAATTTTATAATTTAAATTTAAATATTTAATATAAAAGAATCTAATAAATTTAATTCATACTTGTCTTTTATAAACGCAAATACCTAGATGACAAAATATGTACTTTTTATATTTTGTATATTTATTTTCCAATTTAGAAAAAATGATTACAAAATTAAAGTGAAATTAATTAAGACAGTGGGTTCAAATTTTAATCGAATAAATTTTGGGGTAAGTAAAATTAAATGGGAAGGGGAGTAATTTTTAAAACAACGACAGTAAGATCTGCGTATAATATAGATTTAGGTATATAGCTCAATATTTTTACAAAAGTTTTGTACTAATAATAAATAATTATATTTTTCTTATAGAAATATTTCCCGGCCTGTGCTTGGTCGACAGACAAATAACATGGCGGAGATCCAGGCGGTGACCTTGGCCGCAAAACAAGCTCAACAAGCAGGGATTCAGAAACTAAAAATCAACACCGATTCCCAATTTCTCATCAACTGCAAAACTAAGTGGATGAACAAATGGAAGGCCACTGGTTGGCGTACAGCTAACGGACAGCCTGTAATAAATAAGCATGAACTTCTAGAAATGGAGGCTGCACTTGCTCCTCTCGATGTTTCTTGGGTAATTCTGAAAATTTAAATTGAGGGTGTTGGATCCATGCTTTTAACACTAAATTCGGTTTATTCGTTTTACTCAAAAGATATTAGAATTAGATATATTTTCTCTCTGTAGACATTCTCTTTTTTAAAATGAAAGTGTGGATGTAGAGCCAAAAAAATATTTATATTAATTACTTTTTGCGTAAAATGGAGAATTTGGAAACTAACGTCCAAATTCAAGTATTTCCTTTTTGCGTAGAAAGTATTTAAATTATTTACTTTTTCGCTCGAAAATTTTTGATATTCTTAAAAATCTTTCTAAATCCCTTAAATTTTACAACTTTTAACATTTCTAAGAATCTTTTGGTTTCTTTTATAATTTCACGAAATCTTTTAAAATTCCTGAAAATTAAATTCCCTTAAATTCCACAGCAACCATTAAAATTTTTCCTTATTCTTTAAATAAAAGTATATATATACAGAGAAAAGAAATGAATTTTGAGATTAGATTTCGAATTCTTCGTTTCCTGCGAAAAATATTTTTTTTTGCTCTGTAGACAAACTTCTACTTCGAAAAAGGGAAAAAAATTTTCATTACAGAGCGAAAAAATGTCTAATTATAACATTTGTTAAGCAAAATGAAGAGACCGAATTTTGAGATTGGAACTTGGATCCAAAACCCTTAAAAAAAAGAAAATTTATTTTAATTGTACTTAGAAATATTTCATAATTTGATTTCTAATTTTAGAATCACGTTCGTGGACACGCCGGAATTCATGGAAATGAAATGGCAGACAAACTTGCAAGAGCCGGAGTTAATAATTAATGACAATTAAAAAAGAGACTTAATATTTTTCAGTTAACTTTGATACGCGAGTTGCGAACCACCTGTTTTGTACCTTAATAGAAAATAATAAATTCTGTTATATTTTCTTCAAAGAAGTTTCTTATTCATTTTTATTTATTTTTTCGTTTGTTTTTTATTTAAAAATTTTTGAATGCAGAAAAATTGAAATTTTTACAAAACAGTTGAACTTTTGTTCTGTTTTGAATAAACTTCAGTTTATTTGCAGTGACAGAATTATTATAAAATCATGGCCAACTGGCAAAAAAACATCCAACTGGGATCTATTCATCATCAAAGTATAGTTTGAAAATTTAAAATTTGATAAAAAATGACGTAAATTCAATCAAAAAATGGAGTTTGGAAGTTTGGTCGTGACACTTGCAATCGTTCTTTCATTTTTCATCCAGTTTCATTATATGCTTGTAAGTTTTTTCAATCTCTCTCTATAATTATAAGTTATTTTAATTATAAGTTATTTTATAAATTATGTTTTTCTTGTTCGAACTTTTCCGTAAAAATTAATTAAGTTCAGTAAATTTTTCAGTCTCCCGCTTTAAAACCTTAAAGATTAAATAAATTATCATTTATGTCTAAAAAATTACATATTGACCTTGTTAGTTTATTTAACAAAATATTTTAATATTATAAAATTACACTAACTCTCTTAAAATTCTTAAACATATTTGGAATCTCTTAAAAAATTTCACTAATTACTTCAAAACATGCAAAAACTTCTAAAAATTCAGAAAATTCCACGAAAACTTTTGAAATCCCTTAAATTTCACGAAAATAATCCAAGTTTCTGAATTGAATTTTAGAAAATTTTTAAAAATCCTTTAAAAATTGTTTTAAATTCCTTAAAAACTTGCGCAAATTCCTTTAGAATTTCTAAAAATGTCTTGAAATCCCAAAAATCACAGTAAAACTTTTTAAATTAAAAAAAAAATTCTAATTGGTCACAATTAATTTTGAAAATCTTGTGATATTTTTAAAAATTCCACGAAAACTTTTAGAATGCCATAAGTTCCACAAAACAACCATTGAAAAAAAAAAAAAATAAAATAGAATAAAATTTTAAAAAAATTTGTTTAATTAAAAAATCCCATTTCTCCTGAGAATTAAAATTGAAAAAATTCAATCTGAAAAATTTTAAATGTAAATGTTATTAGTATTAGACAATGTAAAACTGAATTATTAATTTACTTATACTTTTCTTTATCCAGGAAAATCCTTGGAAGTTATGCAGAGCTTTTCATTATTACTCAAGTAGAAGTAATCTGCAAATTCCAAAATCAAAGCCAAGATTAATATTGCACTATCCAAGATTTCCATATTCCAACTTTAAATCCAACTACTCAATCTCGAATACTTCCGTGGAAAATGCAAAAGGTGCTTCATCTACAACTTGTCGTTCTCCTGCAGGACCAAATGAGGAAGAAAATCTTTCACAAGGGACAACAACGAATTTGGAAATAGAATCTTTACCTTCCCTCATGAAACCCGAAATTAATGTCTTTGCTCAGAATCGCTCACAACATCTACCGATCTATAATTTTTTAAAAAAGAAGAAATTTTCCAACTCTAAGGAAGTTGTTAAAAAAAGTGGACTTACAGATTTTGTTCAAAAAGAACGTAAAAATTCTTCAAAAAATGCTGAACTTGAGTATCTTTATTCTAGAGACCTTTTCTTTTTTGAATATCGAAAAAGACCAGAATTAAAAACTGAAGGGACGCAATTCGAAAATGTAGAAAAACGGAAGTTAATTTCACGAAATTCGAGACAATAAATGGAGATAAATAGAAAATAGTAGTAATAATATTTTTATAGATGGGTTGTATATCAAAAACTGTAAATAAAAAAATTGGATAAATAAATTAATGCTGTTTATACAATTAATTTCAATATCTCGATTTAGGGAGATTAGACAATATTCTAAAAAATTGTAATGCATTTCGGAGAGTTTAAAGCAATTTTTATTTATTTCGAGAGATCTTTCATTGCGAAATACAAATAATAATAAATTAGCTACTTTTATTTGAAAAAAATTAATTTCACTTTATTAATTTATGTATAAATTCCCGTAAAAATTATAGAACATTTGGGAGTGTTTTTTGAATATTGTGAAATAAAGTTCTGAACCATATTTTATTGAAAAATATGAAACCTTGTTTCATATGAACCGATATGAACTTTTTTTTTAAATTAACGCTTATAAAATTCCGCAAAAAACTGTCGATCCATATTTTGAAAAAAATATTTGTATTTTTTATTTAATAACAAAAATGAAAAAATATTTTATTTTTTAAATGCCGGGTTTCGAGAAATACTTAGATTCAATCCCAATTACCTAGAATCAATGAAGAATCCATCCAGGAAAGTTTTCCAATAGCTCAGCTATTGTTTAAAAATTTATTGAACTTGTTATAAACAAATAAGTGAATGAAAATGGATTCATGGGGATTTACAGTGATTCGTCAATTGATTCGCACTAAATATGAATCATTTATAGACAGAAATCGATTTTTAACTAAATTCATGAAAGACAATAAATAATTTTTTTTTTATAAACCAATTTTATAAACAATTCAGGTAAATGGGCTATTTTTAGAGGTAAAAATTTGGTTTTTTCAATATAATTAAGTGTAAATGACTAATTTTTAATCCTTTATGGAGTTTACATAGCAATAAACAATTTTAATTGTTAACAACAATTATATAAATAAATTTTTGTCAGTTTAGGCATTTTTTGAGAAAAAAATTGCTTTTCTGTGATACATGAGTAGTTTCTTATTTAGTAATGACTCTGCTATTAATCAATAACAATTGATGATTGTTTAAACAAATTTTATTAACAAATGCACTGATTGGCTATTTTTAGAGGTAAAAACTTGGTTTTTTCAACATAATCAAGTGTAAATAACTAATTTTGAAATATTTACGGTGTTTACATAGCAATAAACAATTTTAATTGTTAACAAGAATTAAATAAATAAATTTTTATCAGTTTAGGCATTTTTTGAGAAAAAAATTGCTTTTCTGTGATACATGAGTAGTTTCTTATTTAGTAATAACTCTTTGCTATTAATCAATAACAATTGATGATTGTTTAAACAAATTTTATTAACAAATGCACTGTTTGGCTATTTTTAAAGGTAAAAATTTGGTTTTTTCAACCTAATTAAGTGTAAATGACTAATTTTTAATCCTGAAATAATAATCATCTAAAAATTATAGAATATTGTGAAATGTTATGGAATAAATTTTTGTACCATATTTTATTGAAAAATATAAGAGCTTATTTATTATTGCCTATATTTTTCGAGAGCTATAGATACATTAACCAAAATCTCTTAAATTAGAAATAGGAAACTGTACAAACTTTTTAATATTATCATAATAAATTACTAGCTTAATTCGAGTAGCGTCATTCCGTTAGGTCGGTTTAAAAATGTCGATAAATATTCTCCTTGCAGTTTAAAAACCCTCCATAATGTAATCAAATCCACTGAACTAAGGAAACTAAAGATTTCTTCAGTTACCAAAAATGGTAGATGATAGTCTAAATGAAAAATGTCTTTTAACAACATACCACAATACTCTGTTAAGATGTGCCTCTCTTTAATCATCCGAATCTTGGTTTCAATCATGTCCCGATAAAAATTAAATTCCTGCAAAATTTCAGAAGACTCAATATCTTTTACGATATTTCTGTCCAACCACGTTGCTAATACATTAACAGATTTCGTTAAAATATCATAGAGAGATAATCCCCTCACTCCGATTTTTTTCAATTTCATTTTTTCCACCTCGTTCTTAAAACTTTCGTTAAAAAAAATTAAATTATTCTGCACAAACTTGAAATCATTTTCATTCACACGTCTTCCAGAATCTGCATCTACAATTATAGCCCTAGCGACAAGCCACAGGATTTCATAGGTTGCCGTTGGATTATTATGAGAATATGAAAAATAATTATCATATAGAACATATGTTTGTGTTTGATGGGTTCGGGATGGTAAATTTCTTTCTTCATCTAAAAGCGATAAAACCGTTCGTCCTGCTGCATTTGAAATAGTGTGATCAGCCCCAGATTCTAATAAAAAAGAAACACCTTTTACATTTCCTCTTTTAACTGCCAAATGAAGAGGAGTATTTCCGTCTATATCTTGCACATTAATATCGGACCCATAATCAAGAAACAATTGTAATTGATCTTTTATATCAGGATAAACAGGCGGTCTATTATTAATAAAAACTTGCAGAGCTGTTTGGCCCATTTCATTTTTTGAATTAATATCAGCACCCGAATCTATAATAAACGAAAAAATCTCTTCACAAAAAATTTCATCGTTTAATACAAAATCATAAAAAGCAGAATTGATGGTATTTTCGTTAAAAATTGCTCCTCTCGTTAACAAATAAAAAATAGTTTTTTTGTCCTTTATATTTGAAACAGCGTGAGAGAGAGGAGTGCATTGTTTTTGACAGACTGAATTGACATCAGCACCGTATTCAATTAATTTTTTAATTACAAATAAATTAGCATTAGCAATAACTGCTAAATGAAGTGTGTGGATTTGTTCAGTTTCATCAGAAAGATTAATGCCATTTTCTAAAAGCATTTCAATTATTTGATCTCTTTCAGAATCATAATTCTTTACCAGAATGGCCAATTCCAAAGCAGTTAATTTTTGGTAACACATAAACTTAGTCCTGTCATATTCATAACAATTAATTATTTTTTTAGCAGTTGGCATTTCTAAGTCTAATAAATCTGAATCGCGTGGTTTACATTCACTACATCTAATTCTCCAATTAACATCCATACCTTTTTCTAAAATTTTTTTTACAATTTCTGTCTTAGTACTACTTAGGGCTGCATGAAGTAAAGTACCAATAAAACATTTCTGACGAATAGTATCCGATATGATGCTAGGCACCCCATTTATATGGTTAAAAAGAGATTTTACAGAATTTTCGGTATTTTCAAGAAGAAATGGCACATGATTTTCCATTAAGTCTTTGTATAAGGTACGATGGTGACGTGTATAAAAAGAATGAAGTAGAAATCCACATGTGGAATTGTTTATTCCTCCGGATAAATTATCGTTAGCTAGTACTTCTTCCATACAACGAAGTTCCTCGTCAAGCACGTCCAAATTAAGTTTGTCCCCCATTATCTTTGATGGTGGCTCCTCAGTAGGTATCAGGTCTTTGAAGGGAGCTTTGTGTGGTCGTTAGACTGAATCCAAGAGTAATTTTAATTAATCCAAGTCCTGTTGAAGAGATTTGCCGATCTAGAAAGAAAAATCAAGTTAGTGGTAACAACCGTAATAATAAAATTCTCATGTATAAGGCATCCATAAATTATGTAATACGATAGCTTTGAGAGGAATAAATTTTTACTAAACTAGCAATTATAATCTCAATTAATTTCTCGTTTCTGCACAACTTTTGCTAGTATACAAAATAATTTAGAAGTTTATAATTTTTGAAAATACAGAAACTTGTCTAATTTCAGAAATCTCCATAACTTTCGTAAGATTCTTTAAAATACCTTTAATATCCTTCAAAATTCCTTTTTAAAATTACTTAATATCCTATCGAAAAACTCGTAATATGTAGAAATTCCGATCGGGGTTTAGTAGGGCCTTGGACAGTTTTCCCTATTTCTAGTCGGGTGCTGGTCGGGAAAAATAGAGAGGGCCTAACTAGTTCTGTAACGCTTTTTTAGTCAAGTTCTAGCTAGAACTTCTGAGCAGGCCCTAACGAGATTATCGTCTGACTACTGGTAGGGCCCCGTCTAGACCCTTTCTATTATATTCCCTAGTAGAAATTGGTCCTAGTTTTGTGCAAGTTTCTAACCAGTTTTTCCCTACGTCTGGTTAGCCCCTAACGAGAAAACTTGTTAGTTACTAGTAAGGAATGTAACGCTGAATCTAGTGAGGAACTAACTAGAAAATCTACAATGAAAAATTATTTCCATTTTTTAAGTGAAATATAACTCTTATATTATTTGTAAATTTTAATTAAACACATATATATTAACAGAAAAAATTTTGCACATAAAGCTGGGGGGATTCGAACGCACGACCTATGGGACGATGTCCTCCCTAAATTTTTCCACAATGCACTCAACTATACACAAATATTAAATTAAACAGATTTAAACTGTAAAATTTACATATTTCCTCTTTTCAATTTACAAATTTTCATTGTTCCAAATCAACAAATTTTTATCTGTTAAAATCGCAGAAATGTCTAATAGATTTGAATCTGTAACTTTAACAGATTCATTTTTCTGCGTGTAGAATCTTTCGAGTTAAAGCTGAGCAGGAAATCCTAATTAGTTTCTATCCAGATACTGGCAAGAAAAAACTATTCTCGTATTGAATGAGGAAATTTCATTAATTACTAGTCAAGGATTTCCTCATTGAATTCTGTTCAGGGAAATCTAGTTAGGTTCTAACTAGGCACTAATTAGTTCCTCTAGTCTAGTTTTTCCCCATTTCAGCCCTACGAGTTACTTGCGAGTATTAAGAAAAAACTAGACCAATTTCTACTAGGGTTATCCTCGTGGACTTCCTCGTGTATACCTCATCCGAAAATAACACGAGGATTTCCTCGAGAATTTTTTCAGTAGGAAGTATACTTTTATTAAGGGCGTTGGACCCAAATGTTAAGCTCAAAATTCCATTCTCCATTGTACTCAACGAAAATTATAGATACATATTTTTTCGCTCTGTAGCGCTAATCTTTTTTTAAATATAAGACTGCATACAGAGCGAAAAAATATTTAATTTCTTTTCATTTTACATAAAACAAGGAATTTAAAATCTAAAGTCAAAATTAAATATTTTCATTTTGATTAAAAAATATTTGAATTAGATATTTTCTCGCTCTATACGCATAATTCTAGTTAAAAATTGATTAATTATACAGAGGGAAAAACCTCCAAATTAAATATTTATTGAGTAAAATGAAGAAATTGAATTTTTCGATTAGAACTTGGCTAAATAAGAGTCAGCTTTACAGCTTTACCAAAATATATCACGCATGAGCAGCTGTGTATGTCTTGGACAGAACAGTTTCTGACTAGAACTTCTTTGTTATTTTATTCGAATCAGGGCCCAACTAAATCCTGGCTAAAATATAAGATTGGGGCCTAACTAGACATGGATAGATTTTCTAGTCACAAAGTATGGAAAATCCTAACAGTGCCTTATAGGGTCCTGACTAGAACTTACTATTCCAGTTGTTCTAGCAAGGACCTGATCACCGCCCTACTGAAAATAGGGACAAAGGGGGCGATTTCAACAAGATTCCTTAAAAATTATTTAAAATCCCTGAAATTTCATGAAATTCACTAAAATTCCTGACAATCCAATAGAATTTCGTAAAACCCACGAAAGTCCTTAAGGGTTTTGGACACAAGTATTAAGCTAAAAATACAATTCTACATTTTACTCAAAAAAAATTTATATATTTTACAAAAATTTAAATATTTTACAAAAAATATTTAATTTCGATACTTTTTGCATAAAACGAAGAATTCAGAATCTAACTTCAAAATTCAATATTTTCATTTTACTCAAAAAATATTTGAATTAAATTTTTTCGCTCTGTACGCACAATTCTAGTTAAAAATGGATTAATTCTACAAAAGGAAAAAGTTCCAAATTTAATATTTTTCGAGTAAAATGAAGAAATCGAATTCTTATATTAGAAATTGGCTCAAACATCCTTAATATTTGTTGAGTAAAATAAAGAAATCGAATTTTTAAATTAAAACTTGGCTCCAACACCCTTAAAAAATAACTTAATATCTCATAAAATATCGTAAAATATCTTACCAGTATTTAAAATTCTATGAAATTGCTTTAAAGTTCTTTAAAGTTCCTTTAAAGTCCTTTAAATTCCTTTAAGGGTGTTGGAGCCAAGTTCTAATCTAAAACTTCGATTTCTTCATTTTACTCAACAAATATTAAATTTGAAATTTTTTCCCTCTGTAGAATTAATCAATTTTTAACTACAATTATGTGTATAGAGCCAAAACATATTTAATTTACATACATAGTTTTTAAGTAAAATGAAAATATTCAATTTTAACGTTAGATTTTGAATTCCTCGTTTTATGAAAAAAGCATAGAAATTAAACATTTTTTTGCTCTGCATGCAGTCTTATATGTGCAAAAAGATTAGCGCTACAGAGCGAAAAAATATTTATCTATAATTTACATTGAGTAAACTGGAGAATAGAATTTTGAGTATGACATTTGGGTTCAACGCCCTTAAAGTCCTTTAAATTTCAAAAAATTACTGCTGCAAATTAAATGAAATTTCGAAAAATCCCTTGAGCCCCTTCAAAATCCTTTAAATTAATATCTCATAAAATATCGTAAAATATCTTACAAGTATTTAAAATCCCATGAAATTCCGTAAAATCCCTCAAATCCCTTAAAAGTCTTTTAAATTACTTAATATCCTGTGCAATATCTTAAAATCCCTTTAATATCCTTTAAAATCTGGTTAAAGTCCTTTAAATTTCGCAAAAATTACTTGATATTCTTTAAAATTCCACAACCTATTGTTATATCCCTTAAAATTACTCAAAATACTATGAAATCTCATTAAAATTCTTAAAATTCGTCAAAATCAACTGAAATTTCGAAAAATTCCTTGAGTTCTTTTAAAGTCCTTTAAATTACATAATATCCAATAAAATATCGTACAATCCCTCAAAATTATTTAAAATACCATGAAATATCATGAAACGATTAAAATTCAGAATCTGGTGAAATTCCTTTAAATTTTATAAATTCACTTCATATTCCTTGATATTCCTTAAAATTCTATAAAATCTTATGAAATTCCTTTAAGTTTCGTAAAATCACTTTTGATTACTTAAAATTACTCAAAAGCCTATTTGGTGTCAATAAATGTCTTAAATTTATTCAAAATTCCATTAAATATCGTTAAATACTTAAAATGACTTGAAATATTAAAAAATATCAACAAATCTGTTAAAATTTTTGAAAATAAAAGTCCTTAAAATTTATTATCATAAAATACCTTAAAATCCCTTAAAATTACTTAGAATCCACAAAAATATTATCAAATCCCTCAGTTACTTACAATCACATTGAATCTCCTGAAATTCCTAAAAATCCCATGAAATCTGTTCATTCTATAAAATATTTAATCATAGAAAAAAATATCCTATAAAATATCGTAAAATCCCTGGAAAGTCCTTAAAATAATTTAATACCCTCTAAAATATCTTACAAGTATTTAAAATTAAATGAAATTCCGGAAAATCCATTTATATTCTTTAAAACTCTTTAAAATTACTTAATATCCCATGCAATATCTTAAAATGCCCTTAAAATACTTCAACATCTGGTGAAATTCCTTTAAATTTCGTAAAATAATTTAATATTACTTGATATTCCTTTACGTTCCATAAAAGTCCATAAAATTCCACAAACTAGCGTTATACCTCTTAAAATTTCTTAAAATTTTAGGTAATTTCGTGAAATCCTTTGAAATTTCCTAAGATTCCTCGAAATACTGTGAAATCAATTAACATTTTCAAAATCTCAATAAAATTCGAAAAACCCTTTTAAATTCCTTAAAATTATTCAAGATTCCATGAAGTCTCATTAAATCTATTAAAATATCTTAAAATCCAGTGAAACTTTGTACAATTCTTAAAAATCTCTTAAAAATACGAATATTAATACATTAAAAACTGATATTAAAAAACACATGAAAAGTTTACTACAAATAATCTTTTTAATTTCCCGAATAATATTCACTAACCTTAGGTGTATATCTTGAAATATTTTTTTGCTTCACTAATATTTTATTTTTCACATTGAAATAATTATTTGTAATCTTTACATAACTTTTTTATTAGATCCGGAAGGGGAAAAACCTTTTTTAGGAAACCAGACTTCCTCGAGGAAGTTCGGTTTACGAGACCTGGAGCAGTGCGGATCGTCGAGGATCCCCAGTTAGATCAGGGAGGGCAAAATCTTTCTTAGGAAACCGGACTTCCTCGAAGAAGTTGGATTTATGAGACCTGGAGCAGTGCGGATCGCCGAGGACCCCCAGTTAGATCAGAAATCGTTTTTTCATCAGTTTCAGGGGCGTAGCTACCGCCGTATCAATGATACGGAGCCCCGAGCTTTAGAGGGCCCCCGGTTAGGTTAGCGAAAATTCGTAAAATTAAACATTTTTAATTAAAATGGTAGAAGGGCCCCCCGACCAATTTTGATACAGGGCCCCCCTAGAGTAAGCTACGCCACTGATCAGTTTTAGAGTTTTTTCCCATAGGGCTCAAGGCTCAATGCATTTCTAACGCAGGACGGAGGTGGCGCCTCTGTAGGCGATCGGATGCGATCTCGTTTAAGGCTGATGGAATTTGAAAATTTCTCATGTAGAAAAACTCAGATCCCAGGAAGCCAACAAGTGTTGCGCGCGCAGGGTTTCCCGTTTGAGAGCACTATCGCAGCTGTCAATATTTAGTTTTTTCCATCATGGAAGTCAAAATATCCGCCGGTTCTGGCAGGAAATAATTACATGCTTTGTTGGGACTATAAAAGTGATTTTTCGAAAAACTGGTGATCAAGCGCTCCTTATTCATTGCTTCTCTCTATTTTTTGTCTTTCCACAGATTTTGACAGTTTGTTGACAATTTTTACCTTCAGATTCCATCGCCCTTAAGTGAGAAGCTATAAGCGACAACCACTGCTGTAAATAATATTGGGGAGTCGGATAGGGCTGGCCATGGGACGCCACTCTTACGCTGCTCCAATCTTTACAAAATTTTAATATGATACTTCTGGATATGTATACTTTCGAAAACTGTACATAGTAAAAAATCGACTTTTTGAAAATTCTAAGTAAGGTAAATTGATAATAATAATTGCTAATACAAACTAAACTTTCAACACTGTCTTACTCTAAAATATTGGAGTTTTTGTAACTTTACTTAGAACTTAGTTTCTCTCCGCTACAGCGAGTTGCATATTTTCTATTTGGCATTATTATTATTTCTATTGGTATTATTGAAACGATTTATAGAAAATTCGAGTTATTTACTTACCGTTTTTCAAACGCCAAAACCGTTAGCCGAGCCGCGCAAAGAAATCACCTCCAAATGATGAGTCAACCAAAACTGAAAAGAATTGCGCTGCGAGTTTCCCTCTAGGATCCCTAGTGACTTTTCCATAGAGTAAAAATAAGTGAAAAGGTACAGGCTCTCCCAGGGCCGTGCGCAGGAATTCATGTTGGGGAGGGTTCGAAATATTTTTATGATTAATTCATAATACAATCAAAAAAATTCCTTCAAAAGATCGTCTTTGATATAAAATAAAATCTTATTTTTAATTCTAATTTGTCTACGGGAGGTTTGAACCCCTAAACCCCCCCCTCCTTACGTACGGCCCTGTGGTAATTAACACTTGCAATTTTTCCTTTCCCGATCATAATATGCGACTTACAATACGAGAAATTCAGTTTGAAAATTATTTATATTTAAAAAATTTTCTTTTAAGAAACTTTGCTTACCGGTTGAGTTTTTGTTGTCTGGTTCCCTATAAAGAAAATCTACAGATTTAGACGATGCTAGATTCAGGGTGGCGTCCCATCATTGCGTTTTGCGTTGCCTCATAACGAGAGTAAAATTGAAAAAAGTATACTTCTATGTTTTGTTTGTTGCCCAATAGCCTATATATAATTTGAGAAAGAGATTCTAGGAAAGAGTTCTGATTTAATTTAGGTAATAGACAAGATTCAGAAGGGAGAAAATAATCGGAAAAAATTGATTATCGAAACTTTCCTTGATTGTAAAAATATTTCATATTCTTTTACAAAATCTGAAGTACTTTTCTTGAAGAATTCTAAGACAGTTGTCGAAATTTTCATTGATGAGATGAAAAGATGTTCGAGATGTTGAGAGTAGATGAAAATTTTAACAAGAGTTTTAGAATTCCTCTCGAAAAGTACTTCAGATTCTGTAAAAAAATTATTAAATATTTTAAAACTTTTGTGAATCCAAAAGTCGATAAAACTATCAAAAGGAAAGTTTCGATGTCTCAGTTATTCCGTGTATGGAGTATCAGTGATCGTAAATTATAATTTCTTTCTATAGGTATATATAAGGTTTGTTTCGCAGTCGTTTGCAGAATTGGTTTGATAACAGATTACCAAATCTTATGTGATTAGCGAAAGTTAATATTCTATATGATGTTTATATAAAGTATATATTCATCTAAGAGTATTTTCAATGTGTTTACAGATAAATAAATAATTCTAATTAGCGATCTTGAAATATACTATGAAAAGGTCAAATATTTAGTAGGTAAGAATATTAGAATAATTAATGATTAATAATAGTTTAGATAGCGGAACGTGACATATATAAATGTATATAGAAAATGAAATATTGAAAAAAAATTGCAAAAGGAACAGTCAATGTCACTACTACAGTTTTTGAGAATTTCTTTCTCATTCGGGGCACACAGTACGTTGCCACTAAGGTTTCAAGAAGAGTTAGAATATCTTCGGAGATAGTAACACTATCCATAATTGGGGATTTTTTAGATGATTTTGCTTATTATCTAGTTAATATCTAATAGTTATCCTATTTAAAGTTCAACGAGAACCCATGATGCTCCCTTCTTATCCTAATTGTTTGCATAAATGTTTGAAGTAGTAGGACACCTTTTCTTCTTGGCGTCGAACTACTTCGCTTCACACCCGACACACACACAAGGGGCGTATATGTGCGTCAGATGCGACCCAAACCACAGAAAAGTGACCGTAGATGTGACTTGACCGGTCAACATCATAAGATATTTAATCATCTTCTTCCCCCTCATTGGCAAACGACTGTGTAGTTTCCTGAGTAGTGTCGGACTATTCCCGTAAACTAAAAGTTCGAATCGTTCTTATATAGCTAGAATCACATATGTATGGCCACTTGAGAGAAAGAACAATTTTTCTCCGCTAATATTAACTAAAGTATTAGATATAGACTAATAGTATTTTTAAAATAAATTGTTCATAGACGTGAAGATTGTAGAAATCAAGATTAAAAGTGAAGGAGAGAGATACTTTTGTTGCAAAAGGATTAATAAAAATCGATTTAGTGGTATAGAGTGAAGGGTATTCGAAACCTGTTGGGGAAAAGGGAACCTGCTGCTCGTTTAGGAACTGTCGGCAAGTGCTATGATGGTAAGAGGTAAGAGCACTTGCCGACAGTTCCTAAACGAGCAGCAAGTTCCCCTTTTCCCCAACAGGTTTCGAATACCCTTTACTCTATACCTCTACATCTATTATTATTAATCCTTTTGCAACAAAAGTATTCTTCTCCTTCACTTTTAATCAGGATTTTTGCGATTTTCATGTCCATGAGAAATTGATTTTTAAAACATTATTAGCCTATCTCTAATTGTTAGTTGATATTAGCCTAGAAAAATTGTCCTTTCTCACAAGTATCGATACATAGGTGATTCTAACTATATAAGAACGATTCGAATGTTTAGTTTACGGGAATAGTCCGACACTACTCAGGAAACTACACAGTCGTTTACCAATGAGGGGAAAGAAGATGATTAAATATCTTATGATGTTGAACGGTCAAGTCACATCTACGGTCACTCTTCTGTGATTTGGGTCGCAGCTGAAGCACACATACGCCCCTTGTGTGTGCATCAGGTGTGCAGCGAAGTAGTTCGACGCCAAGAAAAGGTATCCTACTACTTCAAATAAGTACGTGACTTTCATATTAGGATAAGAAGGGAGCAATTGTCTGCCTCTATTAAAAATTACTTCAAATTATAGATCTAAACTAGATATAATAAGTAAGGCGTCTGAAAATCCCCTATCATGGATAGTGTTACAATCTCCGAAGATATTCTAACTCTCCTTGAAACCTTAGAGGCAATGTGCTGTGTGCCCCAAATGAGGAAGAAATTCTGAAAAACTGTAGTAGTGACATAGACTGTTCCTTTTGCAATTTTTTTCAATATTTAATTTATTATGTACATTATATGTGTCACGTACCGCGACGTAAACTCTTATTAATCATTAATTATTCTAATATTCTTACCTACTAAATATTTGACCTTTTCATAGTATATTTCAAGATCACTAATTAGAGTTAGTAATTTATCTGTAAACCTAAAGTTAATAACAGTCAAGAAAAGTTAGGATAACTAATTTTTTCCGTTTATCTCCTCCATTCTCAATCTTGTCTATTACCCAAATTAAATCAGAACTCTTTCCCAGATTCTCTTTCTCAAACTATATAGGGTATAAGGCAATAAACAGCCTCTATATCACTGATCTCTATATACCTCTATTTTGGGCATTCTGTGAATAAAAGTGACTGGAATTGAACCTCGTTGTTTTTAATGTTACTAATGAATAATTTTATTATTATTATGCATTATCACGGATATCTACATGTCCTCTCCCGATCACGTGAACTCCCGAATATTGCAATACTAACTTTGATTTGCTTTCATTGGATCTAGATGACAAAAAACGAAGAAGAAAATATTACCTTAAGCTCTTGTGACGTCATATAACTTATTATAATTAATTATTAACATTATATTCATTCCTAAGTAATAAGAATGCGAGCATCCAACTATTGATCCGATACCTTGGTTAGCGTTCAAAGAACTCAAAGGATGAACCATCAGTTCACCCCAAATCTAGTCAAGAAATTGAAATAATAATCTAATCTCTCAGGTTATCTCCAACTTATCTATAAACTTTTGTTAATCAAAAAGGTAGCGATCTGTTTTTCACCTAACAAGAGATGACACGTGTTCTTCGCCACTGGTCATCGCGTACTACACATGTGCTAGTTACTTGAATAGTTACTGGACCTGTCAGCTGTTTCGCAGTGTCGCCAATTTACCATTAGTCTAATGGTAAATATAATGGTATATATAATGGTCAATTGGCGACACTGCGAAACAGCTGACAGGTCCAGTAACTATTCAAGTAACTAGCACATGTGTAGTACGCGATTTATAAAACTTCTTTTTTTACACGATTTTCGTAAGTGCTCGGGCTTTGAAGTGCATAGCGAGATTCGGAAAATTTTTCTGAGTGAGTGAAGCACCCTTGGAGTGAAGTTTTGTGCCTTTTTTGCTCGGACAGGGACTTGGCAAAATGTAAGTACTGTTTACCCGCACCCCTCAACCCGCGTCTCCTCACTTGTAAAAATTCACTTATTAGCCAAACAAATTTCTTTTTGCAGAAAATAAGCAGATAGCCCCTGTCGTACAACCAAAAGAATGTCGATAAAAAAATCGACACTTCAAACACATCATTTTTGCGACCTCAAACACCGCGTATTGCTAAGATGTGGACAGAATGGCGGATTTTAAGGCATTCCACAGATTCGTAAATCCAAGAGACTAAATCCAGTGCTCTCTAGATCAAATAAATTCAGTGTCCCCAATTCAAGTGACTAAATCCAGTGACCCTTACCCAAGTGTCCCAAGAAATTTTCCAATACGAGAGCCCATCTTGACGGCTATCTAGCAGGTTCCAAAGACCACTACAAACTCAACCGCAACCATTCACCAACGCAGACGTTCTCCAGAGTCCAGGAACATCCACTTGCCCAAGGCTACCTAAAGGAACGACACCTGAGACCTCAAAAGGATCCAGACTCACGGCTAACCTCCCTATTTATTAACTCTATAAACCCCCCTTAGTAATAACATTAACCCTTATAATCATTCTTTCCAAGCTGCTTACAATGATTCCTGTCAAGGCTTTTCTCCTCTTGATTAAAAACATTGTAAACCACCCCCTTCTGTAATTGTTCATAAATAAATGTATCGATTATAGGAGTACACTCTCTTCAGTTATCCACGTTCCCGAATCTAGTAGCACGGTAAGATAATTCTATTATCTTACCCTGCACGGAGAAAAATGGATAGTCAAACTTGGAATGTCAAAATTTAGATAGTCAGTTTGTCCATCTAGATAGTACCAACTACTATCCATAATTTTTTCCTAATAGTTAGACTGACCATAATTTTATAGGCTATTTGAATATTTCAGAGTGTCAGGTTTTACACTCTGAGATATTAAGAATCTGCGCGCGGCTACATGGGTCACTCCGTGGGTTACCTTTGGTCACTCTTATGGGTCATCACTTAGCCCGCCACTGGGAGTTTCTCACAAGCAGTGAGAATTTGGTTGGTTGATATTTCGACCGATATACTCAGCGTCTCATCGTGCGATATTCTGCATTAGGGAATTGCATTGTATGTAGTAGTGTTAAGTTAGGTTATAGAATTAGGGTCCTATAGTTGAAACTCTAGTATAATCAGTTTTACACTCCAGATAGTCAACCTGACTATCCATTTTTCTCCGTGTGATTACCGGATAAAAAGTGAGGAAACAAACAATAATTATAAATAAGGTAAGTGCGTCTTATTTATTTTGGACGTCACACCCTCCAACAAATTCTAGCGATCATAGTTACGTAAGCATAAATTCGGCAGGTAGATTGCAGTCCTGACCAACCTCAACTCCGACCCGAGAAAGACACGCTCTGGAATAGGTCTGAGGGTCGACCAACTCAGTTAACGATTCGAGGGTTACTGACCGGAATAATTTCCCAGTGGGTGTGTCACAGGTCAGTTTAGGAAATATGGGGGCTGGCGCTGCGGGTGGTCTCCTGGGGAAACTGGTATGAATGGATCGGAATAATTTAACATTCGATGGGAAAAATGTCCCAGTAGGACGGTTCATTAGGAACTGTATTTATGCGCGAAACAGTGTTGCGACAAAAAACTGACGATCTTTATTTTTGATTGTTAGGTCATAAATTTCAGGAAGTGCATACGATGCATTACTAAATAGGGACATAATCTGTTTAGAGCAATTGTTAAAAGCGTTGGAGGATAAATTCATCGTATATAAAAATTTAGGACAACTGCAATCGTTTCTGGCGACTGTTTCTCGACGGTTAGACGAAATTGTTTCGGAATATATAATCGAAGTAATTGTGGAAGAGACACGGCTAGAGAAAACTTTATAATGGACTGAGACCGGGTTTTGTGCTTAGAGTCCAGATGAAGAAGCCTTCCAATCTGCAAAAAGCAATATCAATTGCCAGGGGTTAAATTCTTGTTTTGATTTGTATGCTGATAGCAAATTGAGTCATAAGGTTTCAATCGATTTATTGTCACGAATTTTCGGAATCTGAATTCGTTCGTTGAACAGTCGCTGTGATTAGGAAATTAATTACACACAGGGCAGACTCGAGAGTACAACTAACAATTTATATTACATCTTTGCGTGGCTTCCATTTAGATACCGGTGAAATTGTGATTAACCTTTCATAAACATTAATACTTTAGCATGATTTAGATAAAGTGACTCTTTAATTTGTTCTTTTATAAATGTGAGTTGGTTCAGTGATTGTGATCTTCCTTTCTAAAACCTTTCAATCCTAAAGTTGAATTAGTAACCATTCAAATAAATTTGAATTATTTCAATGGGATGATTTTCTGCCTTGCTGATACAGCCGGGAAGAGTGAATTCCAACGCGTATGCGTTGTCAAGGAACCCGGTTGGAGATACAAATGATAAAGGTTTGATAGAAATCGATTCAGATGCTTCCGTGGTTGGTCGAGGAACGGAGCGGTGGAGAAGTGCACGCCCTTACCCGTCCTGTGACTTCTGTTCGGGAGGACGGAGAAGAGGAAATAATGAGACGTAATGAGTAACGAATATCCGATAGAAAGGTTGTTCCGGTCTCTTTCGCAGGTAGAAGACGGACGTGCGGAGTGGGGTAACAAGTGCCCAGGAGAATGATTTACTTGAGGACTCAGGGGTCGGTCAACGACCCCGTTGGTGACTGTCTGCCGATGCCTTAAAATGACCCCAAAAGCAAGTATTTTGCCTATGGAAGCCACATTGTTACGCTTTCCAGGACATATATAGGCGTGGATAGACGAAGGATACAGAAAGATAGAAATGTGTAGATTCAAAAGGAAAGGGGAGTTATCTAATAACTGTAGGCAGAGTTGAGATAACTGTACCTAAAGAAGATCGAAAAGACCAGGCATTATGGTATATCGGAAGCTCACGACTCGCCAGTAGGGGGTCATAAAGATTAAGCAATCCCAGTATGCCTGTCTGCTCCAGTAGGAATGGTGTCAAAAAAAAAAAGGTTTTGGTGTATTCAAAATAACATTGATAATTCCTCGTCTGTGAATATCTGACCAACCATGATCCATCTAGCCAAACATGATGCTAATTCTATTTGCTCTTCAACTTTTTTCTGCACTCGTGTGTATTCCTCGTTTAATAAACGTTTGGATAAATCAAACCGTGAAGGAAGCTTGAAGCTTGGTTTCAGTTTTTTAAAAAAACTTATCCAGCGATCATTCTCCACGATTGATAGAGGTGTACTCGAGCAATATATAGCCCTTGCAAATAAGATCTCCAACTCACACTACAAAACCAAAGATACATTTTTCATTTTAAAAAAACATACAAACCTTTTATTTTTTTAAATTATAAAATAGATAATAATACATCGAGTTCATCACATTATTTTATCAGCACAAAATACAATACTATTGTATTTTATATTTTATTTTTATTTTATCATATATTTTATACAATACTATCGTATTTTGCAAACGAAAGACGTGATGAGAATATGCAGATAATATTTTATATTTTAAAAGAATTTTATACTTAAAAGATTACCGTAACTAATTCTAAATTTCTTGAATTGTTGCAAAAAATGATGAAAATTTATTGTTTTTAAGAAGAACTTACTTGCATAGCTTCTGAGACAGTTTTGTCTTTCAAAATAAAATCATCCATAGAACTGTTGTTTAATTTTATTCTTTTATGTGACACATTAACATCTTCACAGTCAGTGGTTTCATCTTTCTCAAATTTTTCTCCAGACACTTTTTCTTTAATTTCTGGTGAGCATTTCAAACATTTTTTTATGTGTTTAATTAGTCGGGTTGTGTTTGAAAGATTTTCCCAATTGCATTAATTGCATTTAGCTTTTACAACACCCAGTGGGCACAAAATTGGCGACGTCTGTACGACATCATTACGACAATTTTACGACATCACAAAGACATCTTAAGGACATGGACATAGGATGTCTTTACGATGTCGTATAAATTTTGTGCCCACTGGGCAGATTTGTTGTTTTTGTTTTCAGTCACTCTTTTAGAAAAGTGCTTATGCACACAGTGCCTTTCTCGCGGCATTTAAAAATATTTCTAGCACAAATTTTCACTATTTTCACAGATAAAACAATATTACACTGAACAACACTAAATGTCAATCATTTTCAAAAACAATTGAAGCACGTTTAAATTCGCGGCAAATAGCGTACGAGTACCTAACCTGATCTGATTTCCGCGCATGCGCGTATATAAGTTCCCACCTTTCCCCCCAATGTTTCATCGTAGAGGGAAGGTTTCATGAAACATTGAAACTTTGACAGTGAAACTTTCGAAAGTTTCACGTGAAAGTTTCAATGTTCCAAAGAAACGTTTCATTGCTCACAACCCTATAGAAGCGTCAAGGTTGGGTAAGTAAAATACCCTAGGTAAATTACATGGTTTTTTACAGTAATTTACTAGGTATTTTACTTCTACATAAAATACCTAATTTACCATAAGTAGAAAACCATGTATTATATGTAAAAAACTTCGAGTGACGAGTTACTGCACAACATCAAAATGAAATTATATTAAAAAATGTAAGTTTGTCTCATTTTCCTAAAAGCGTGTAATCAGGCCTTCAGACCTCATACCGACTGTTCCTAAACATGCAGAGAGTTCCTCCTTCCTACTTTCACCCATAGGTGTCGCATACCCTTCACTCTATCTCACTACATCTATTTTTATTAATCCTTTTGCAACAAAACTATCTTTCTCCTTCATTTTTGATCTGGATTTTTACAATTTTCATGTCCATGAACAATTTATTTTCAAAACGCTGTTAGTCCATTTCTAATAGTGTAGATAATATTAGCTTAGAAAAATTGTCCTTTCTCACAAGTGGCGATACATAGGTGATGCTAACTATATATGAACGATTCGAATGTTTAGTTTAAGGGAATAGTCTGACACTACTCAGGAAACTTCGCAGTCGTTTGCCAATGAGGGGGAGACAGATGATTAAATATCTTATGATGTTGACTGACCGGTAAGTCACATCTACGGTCACTTTTCTGTGGTTGGGTCGCAGCTGATGCACATATACGCCCCTTGTGTGTGTATCGGGTGTGGATCGAAGTAGTTTGACGCCTAGAAAAGGTGTTTCCTACTACTTCAAATACACTTACACTCTATTAGGATAAGAAGGGAGCATCATGGGTTCTCGTTGAACTTTAAATAGGATAATTAGATATTAACTAGATAATAAGCAAAATCATCTAAAAAATCCCCAATTATGGATAGTGTTACTATCTCCGAAGATATTCTAACTCATCTTGAAACCTTGGAGGCAACGTGCTGTGTGCCACGAATGAGAAAGAAATTCTCAAAAACTGTAGTAGTGACATTGACTGTTCCTTTTGCAATTTTTTTCAATATTTCATTTGTTATATTCATTACAAAAAATTTCAAAATAATTTTTGTTTGCATAAAAATTGAAGTCCACTAGTAAACCAACACGCGCGATTATTTTGTGTTCCTTCTTACAACTTCAAGTTATTCAAAGTCCAATCAGATTTAAAACTATAATGTATGCGAGATTTTTGAGAAATTTTTAGAAAGAAAGCACATTTTTAGAAAGAATTTTAGGAATTTTAAGAAGTGTCTAGACATTTTAAGGGAGTTTGAGAATTTTTAAGTATTCTTACTAAATTCAAAAGAGTTTTAGGATTTTAAAGGTATTTATGCAATTTTAAGAGAATTCTAGGAATTCTTAGCGATTTTAAAAGGGATTCTAAATTTTTTCAAATTTAGAGAAATGTTACGAGGTTTCTAAGTATTTAAAAAGATTTCAAAGAATTTCAACGATTTTTAAGGTTTTCATGAAATTGTAAGGTATTTCAAAAGGTTTGTAAGAGTTTTATGAGTTTTTAAGGAATTTTAAATGTTATCATGGAATTCCAAGGAATTTTAAAAGATTTCTAAGAATTTCGAAAGATTTTATGGAATTTTATGACATTTCTAATAATTTAAAGTGATTTTTCTGTTATTTAAATGATTTTGTGAGAATTTTAAAGGATATCATGGAATTTGATCAGATTTCTAAAAATTTTAACGAATTTTAAAGATATAAAAGGTTTTTAAATTTTACCGTAAAATTACAAGAATTTTTTAAAGATTGACAGGGAATCATATGCAGAGATTTCAAAAGATCTTTACGATTTTCAAAAAATATTGTGGAATTTTTATGGATTTGGTGGATTTTTATGAGGTTTTTTATAATTTTAAAAGATTTCAAGAGATTCGTAAAATTTTTTTTAAATTTTGTAGAATTATTAAGGATTTCATGGAATTTAGCATGATTTCTAATGATTTTCAGAGATTTTAAATTTTAAAGAATTTTAAGACGTTATGTCTAGGAATTCTTAGAGATTTTCATGAATTTCAAGGAATTTTGACGATTTTCAAGTAATTTTCACTAAATTCAAAAGAATTTTATTATTTCTGAATAATTTTGTAGAATTTTAAGGGATTTCAAAATATTTAGTAGAATTTTAAAGGAATTTAATTTATTTTTAATGTTGCAAAATTTGGAGGAATTTTAAGATATTTCAACGAATTTTAAGCGTTTGGGCAGGTTTTGTATGAAATTTTAAGAGAGAATTATAATAATTTTAAAAGATTTTCACGAATTTTAACGAATTTCAGGAGATTTTTTTAACTTTTAAAATACTGTATGGATTTTGAAGGATTTAAAAATTTGTGGGGTAATTTTATTGAGGGATTTCAAATGATTTATATGACTCAAAAGATTTCGTAGAATTTAAAAGAATTTTGAAAGTTATCATCAACTTTTGAGGGATTTCAAGAGGTTTTTCTGATTTGTAAAAGACTTGATGGCTTTTTAAGGATTTCGTGAAATCTTGAGGGATTTTAAGGTATTTTAAAATAATTTAAGAGTATTTGATCAGTTTTATTAAAAATTTGTGAAATTTTAAAGGTTTTCATGGCATTTTATAAGATTTCTAACAAGTTTAAGGAATTTCAAGACATTTTTCTGATTATTAAAAAATGTTTGTAGACTTTTTAAGGATTTCATGCAATTTTTTTGAGGATTGCTACGAATTTTTAGATATTTTAACCAATTTTAGCGAATTTCAAGAGGTTTCTAAGAATATTTTAAGAGATTTTAACGAATATTGAAGGATTTTGAAGTTTTTTGGAAAATTTTAAGAGACCAGCAAATCAAAATGTGCGATACTATTTTGTTTTTCTTGTTACAATTTCAAGTCATTTAGAAGCCAATCAGGTTTGTAACAACAATGTATGCGAGATTTTCGAGACATTTCGTGACACCACTTTTTTAAGATAGGATGTTAATATTCTGTTAATATATCTTATCATATTTTTCTTTTTATTTTTAGAATTTCAATTTTCAATTAGATACCAATAAATTCAGAAGTAACGTTGCAGGGAAATAAATTTCAGTAAGGTAGGTAATACATAACACAGGCACACAAAAAAAAAGTCCTGTGCGCGGAATCAGACTAGTATATCTTTATGTTTTTTGGGTCGCTGAATCCGAATCCGTATGGACACCGCGGTGTCCATTTGAGTCAATCATATCAGGTTGAAGGTCATTTCAAGGTCAAATCCTGAAAAAATTATCAAATTTATTCAAATTATTATTCCTAAATATTTTTGGGGTCGCTGAATCCAAATCCAATGTCCGTTTGATCCGATAAGGTCAAATTGAAGGTCATTTCAAATTCAAATGTGTTTATTCTGCCAAAAATAAATTTTTGACTGCAGACTCAGACAAAACGAAAACTTTAACGTTTAGATATGTATTCAACTTTTTGATAACATAAACCCCAATCATTTATTGTATGGAGGATTCATATGAAAATTGCGAAAATAAAAAAATGTGTCTTCACGGGACTAAACTACTAAATCAATATGTTTTCGGCGTCACTGCGTTAGAATACGAGGTTCGTTTGCCTCCAGTATTTCAGGGTCAAGTTCATTTCAAGGTAAAATCCAGAAAAAATATTCAAATATTTTCGCATTATCTCACCATTATATTTTTGGATTCGCTAGAATGTGCATTTTGTATCTCACTCTGCTACTTCTTCTTCGTTTCGCCTCCTTTAATAACGTACTCATTTATCGTCAAAAGGTCTGTGCAAGGGGTTGCAGGTTTTTTTTTGCGGTTTTTTCCATTTCTGTACTTTCTCTATGCAACAACCAACAGAAATCTGCCATCATGTTTTCGCCCCATCTTATGAAATCTTCGTTCTACATATTTAAAATCTTGGTGGAAACATTCTCCTTGTTCTTCACTAAAATCGCCAACGAATTATAGGTTGTTAAGTCGTTCAGCCAAGTCAAGCAGTGGTCTAGTGTTTACGGCTGTCGGCTGGTATTGTGCCGGCGCGAGTTCAATTCTTTTAGTCGGTGATTTTTTTTTCAATTTTTATACATTTTTAATTAGTTAAAATGTAATTAACGTAAGTGTAAATTATTTTTAATGAATTTAATTCAAATAACAAGTACTAAAAATTATAAATACTAATTTAAGCTGTCAATATATTTTGCATAATTTATATTAATAGTAATTATTTGAAATGTACATTTGTTGTTTGAACTAATATTTCCTAAATATGTAAATGAATGTTTATTATTGCATAAATAAAGTGTAAAATTGGTACATTTCAAATAATTAATATTAATGTAAATTATGCAAAATATATTGATTTTAGTACTTGTGATTTAAATTAAATTCATTAAAAATACTTTAAACTTACATTAATTACATTGGAAATAATTAACAATGTATAAAAATTAAAAAAAAAAATCACCGACGAAAAGAATTGAACCCGCGCCGGCAGCATGCCAGCCGACAGCCGTAACCCTAGGCCACCGCAACGCTTCACTTGACTGAACGACTTATCGACCTGTACTCACTCGGCATGCATAAAAATCTCAATTTTCAAAAGTCAATTTCTCGAAATAATTTTTAGTGTTTGTTATTTCAATTAATTTCCTTACAAATAATTTAAATTTACATTAATTACGTTGTATAAATAATTAACAATTTATATACCGACTGTTTTTAAACAAACAGCGAGTTCCTCCTTTCACCCAAAGGTTTCGCATACCCACCACTCTATTCCACTACATCTATTTTTATTAATCCTTTTGCAATAAAAGTATCTCTCTCCTTCAATTTTGATCTGGATTTCTACAATCTTCATGTCCATGAACAATTTATTTTAAAAACAATATTAGTCTATTTCTAATAGTTTAGATGATATTAGCTTAGAAAAATTGTCCTTTCTCTCAAGTGGTGATACATAGGTGATTCTAACTATATAAGAACGATTCGAGTGTTTAATTTACGGGAACAGTCCGACACTACTCAGGAAACTGGACAGACGTTTACCAATGAGGGGAAAGAAAATGATAGAATATCTTATCGGTCACTCCACTGTGGTTTGGGTCGCATCTGATGCACATATACGCCCTTGTGTGTGTGTCAGGTGTAGAGTGAAGTTAGTTTGAGGCCCAGAAATGGACTTTCTACTACTTCAAACATAATCCCGGATGATTAGGATAAGAAGGGTGCATATTGTAACCTTAGATAACCACCTGATAGAATAATTAGATATTAACTACATAATATTTTAGTTTACTGTCAAAATCCCAAATCATGGATAGCTTTACAATTTCCGAAGATATTCTATCTCCACTTGAAACCTCAGAGGCAATGTTCTGTATGAGAAAGAAATTCTCATGAACTGTAGTAGTGACATTGACTGTTCCTTTTGCAATTTTTTTCAATATTTCATTTGTTATATTCATTAAAAAAAAATTTCAAAATAATTTTTTTTGCATAAAAATTTAAGGAGGTACCATCACTACAAGAATTATCATTACTATTTCAATCAAACTTTCAAGATATCTAAATATGATCACCAAAAGTACTTAGTTAAATTTCAGAAGTCTAGGGTACTTTATAAATAAGTTATTAATGCTTTTCACTTTGTCATATTTAACATTGTTTCTTATGAGAGATAGCGTTTTGGAGCTCTTTTATTGAGTGATATTTAAGTAACCACCATTATAAGATGTTATCGATAATTTTTTAAACGAAAAACACGTATTTAAAAATTTTGCTGCAAAATGAATATTAAGCATTTGGTTCCTGTATTTATATGAAAAAAAAATTAATCACGAAACTTGCACTTCTAACCGTTGAATATCGCAATCTGGCAATTTCGCAATCTCACGCAATAGTAGACCGTTCGCGCGGCGTTTGAATCTTTAAATGGTGACTGAGGTCTACGTCGATCATGCCCGTAATGTTGCGAAATTTCAACTTAGTAAGTCATACGAGTGTAGGTATTACGACAACGCAGTCTATTGATCTCGGCAGTATCGATGGTTCCTCCTTAAAAGGGTATCCTCATATAAATCAATCGAAAAATCGATTTTTTTATTGCATAAATCGAAATTACAACATTTCAAGAATATACTGTAAAAATTTTAGAATGAAATTCGAGACGGTTTGGCTTCTGGAGCTATTATCGCAAAAAGCCTTAAAAGAGCACCGAGGCGAAAGATCGACTAAAGAAGCTCGATTGGCGAAAAAAATCAGTACGTTCGGTCGAATCCTGTTCGGTGATATTTTTTAAATTTTTGTATATACATTTTTAATTATTTATACAATGTAATTAATGTAAATTTAAATAACAAATACTAAAAATTATTTCGAGAAATTGACTTTTGAAAATTGAGATTTTTATGCATGCCGAGTGAGTACAGGTCGATAAGTCGTTCAGTCAAGTGAAGCGTTGCGGTGGTGGCCTAGGGTTACTGCTTTCGGCTGGCATGCTGCCGGCGCGGGTTCAATTCTTTTCGTCGGTGATTTTTTTTTTAATTTTTATACATTGTTAATTATTTTCAATGTAATTAATGTAAGTTTAAAGTATTTTTAATGAATTTAATTTAAATAACAAGTACTAAAAAATTACAATTTTAAACTTATTACGAACTATGATATTGTATTAAGAATAAATAACTTTTATATTGTATATAAAAATTATGCATTGTTACGAATGTCCACTACTGTCCCCACATCCATCGAGATCCTGTTGACACGTTTTCTCCTTAAACAAGTGAGAGATATGTAATTAGCCATTTTTAATTTTTTAGTTAGTAAATGATCTTTCTATTATAATATTTATATAAAACTTATAAAATATATTTAAAATATTCTTTTCAAAGTAAAATGAGCAGAAAAATTAATTTTTTCTGCCTTTTGGTTGATTTGTTGGACTAAATTTTAAATTGAGCTTGATTTTGCACATATATTTATACTTATTTGATATCTAATAATAAAAAATGACAAAATTTACAATGTTTTTAATAAAATAAGGAATTTTTATGCCGAGGCAGAAAATTTTTAGAGTTTGTTAGTTTCTGCCACAAAACGGTTCATCCTTGAAAATAACTGCCTTCAACTGCGTAAGAACTATGATTTTCGTAGATTTGACACCTCAGACAATAGAAAAAAATTAGTTTCGAACCCAAAATCGAACATTGCCATCTCAACATTCGTAGTAGCGAAAAGTTCTCTTTTATTTGGAATGGGCCATGTACGGTAAAAGTGCGTATGCTATCTCAAGAAGGGACATATACTGCCCCATTGCGAGGTACAAGATTTGCCTCGGTGTTTGGCGCTACTGTTGTCTCTATAGGGACAACCGGTGTGCCGAAATTTTTTCAGTGTAATTATGATGATTCTCTGATTTGGGATACTCACCTCCTATTTGTATAGATATTTTTGTAACTAATTTCATAGCTAAACAATATTACTGTTAGTCGAGTGGCGTATTTATCAATATTATTTAATTAATTTTCAATTATTTAAACAAGTGCAATTTGTTTAAATAATTTTTTTGATTATTTCGTTTTTACTATAAAAAATTATTACTGTTGGAACATTTATCAACATTAGTTAATTAATTTTGAATAATTTAAACAAATTGAAGTTGTTTAAATAATTTTTTTTTACATTCGTTTTATTTTGGTTAAAAATGATTACTATTGTTTTAGTGAAATGTTGATCAACATAGGTTAATTAATTTTCAATTATTTAAACAAATTCAATTTGTTTAAATAATTTTTTTGAAAATTCGTTTCTTGATAAAAATTATTACTATTGTTCTGGTTAAATATTTATCAATTTTCATGATTTAAAATAATTGAATTCGTTTATCCTTTTCCAAAAAATGTTTTGAATTTTCCCTACAGCTACTATAGTTAGTAATACCAAAGATATTATCGTTGGTAGTTCGTCTGTCCTAATCTGTCACCGTTATAAAGTTGAAGATGGTCAGGTCCATGTTCTTAAACTATAGCGCTAATAAAATTTCAGATGTGACAGCTGCTAAAGAGAAACTAAGAATTATGATTTTGAAACATTTTGGAGCGTATTTGAGAAATAATTGTCCTAAAGGAAACCTTCAACACTTTCAGGCCTGCAGGCATACCTGAGGGCGGTATACCTAAATATGCGTTCAAGTGTTTGTTACATTGGACATTTCCATTCTCATTCTCACAATCCTCTATAGGTAAATGGAAAATCGTCCGACCCGATTTTTACCCGATTTAACCCGATTTTTCTGTTTTAGCTCATAATATAATAATTCTACTTTTTAGCATATATATGTCATTTCTAATGTTTTCACTTCGAATTTAAATAAATATAAAATTATGTTTAAAATGTAATAATATTTATATTTGGCTTGTGAAAAAGCTAAGCCCTTCAAAGTTTGCAATACGTATTTGCTTCTTTTTTGATATTTGGGAAATTTCCCCTACAAAATGTTTGGAAAAATTCCCGAAAATCGTTTGGGAATTTTCCCTAAAAAATGTTTGGGAAAATCTCCGAAAAGTGTTTGGGAAATTTTCGTAATAAATGTTTGAGACAATTCCCGAAAAATTTTTTACAGTGTTCTCACTCTACCATGTGACTATCTCATAAGTTTGCCTTATTTGCACATTTTCCGGGAAAATTTGTGGAAAATGTTCGAATGAGACGAATTTATGGGACAGTCACATGGTAGAGTGAGAAGAAGAACATTTTCCAAAAAAAGTTTGAATGCATAGCTAAATGCAAGCTGAAGTGCAGGCTGTGCAGGCACTAATGCAGGATGCGTGCGCATCATATTGCCAACTGTCGTGTATTTTGTGATGTTCAAATTCCGTCGATCCGGTACTTCAGATGTAGAATGGCGACTATTGTTTTGATTGTCCTGTAAAAAACGTAGGATTGAAAAATTTTGAAAATTATTAAATTTTTAATTTGATTTGATCAGATTTAATGCGTTGCATCTCATTCTTTCGCTTTCAAAAGTATTCAAAGCAATGCGAACGTCGATTTAAAAAGTTTTCATTACGTGAAAAACTTTTCTCTCATTCGGTCACATTAGAAAGCAACGAATGTGAAGTATCGCATTAAAAGCACTGCGAGAAAAAACGTTTACCCTTCGTATAAGAAGTATCGCATTTAAACGTTTTCGGTCAACCTCCAATCATCAATAAACAAAATCATGTCAATCAACAACGGAACGTGAACATTGCAAAATAGACGACAGTTGGCAATACGATGCGCGCGCATCCTTCGTTAGTACCTGCACTTCAGCTTGCATTGGCCTTAGGGCGGATCATCCCATGCAGACGCAAAATGCAAAGCGCAAAACGAACAGCCAATAATAGAGAGTCTTTGAGAAGATAGAAATCTAAAAGTGTTTTGCAATTGGCTGTTCATTTTACGTTTTGCGTTTTGCGCCCACATGGAACGGCACCCATAGAGAAGCGACGATTGAAATCGGCCTATTGTGGACAGGGGCAGTCTACGCCTCGCCAACGGATACCTGAGAATCGAACCCAAGTGGACCCCCTGCGGTGGTGGCCAGCAGTCCCCCACCATCAGCGCATTTTAATCCTCCGAAACTGTTTCACTACTGCTGCTATCACTACTTACAATTAGAACAATATTTCTTTCACACTTCTCAAGGTGTCAAAAACTGTAGGCAATTTAAAATTCTGGACTGATTGACACCCTACTTTCCATATGAAAAAATTATGCATAAAAATAATATTAAACATAATTTATGTGTAAAATATGTAGGAAAAATATATATTGTAATGTTCGAAGCGAAAAACTAAAATATTTTAAAATTTTATCATATAGTTATAAATAAAAACTAGGGCTCTGAGTGAAAAAAAAGAGCCATTTTTTAAACACGCCAGTTTTGAGCTCTTGAAGCCTCAGCTGCCAGTCTTAAGCCTGGAAAAATTCAAATGAAAAAATTATACATACAATATATATTTTTCCTACATATTTTATATGTAAATTATTTTTAATATTATTTTTATGCATAATTTTCTCATATGGAAATTAGGGTGTCAATCAGTCCAGAATTTTAAATTGCCAGCTGTTTTTGACACCTTGGAAATTGTGAAAGAAAAATTGCTATGATTGTAAGTAGTGATAGCAGTAACAGTGAGACAGTTGCGGAGGAGTAAAATGATGGCGAGTCGTGAATCGCCCGTGGACAAACCATCAAACTGGCGAGGGGTAGTGAAGCACGGAGGGAGGAGAACCCCCGTCACCCCACTATTAGCTTTTATGGATCGCCATTTTAAATGTGTACACGGAAAAAAATTTGGTACAGTTACTGCCCCTGTAGATACAACTGCTGCGTTTAACGTGGGATAGCTGTTGCTCTCTGTATAAGTGCAGCAACTGTCAGTTTGCGGGGCAGTTACTGCACCTTGAGGGATAGCAGTTGCGTTTTTCGAAGGAGCGCAACGCTCTCTCTGCGAAAAGACAGTAACTACTCCACAAAAAGTACAGTTGCTAACCTAAAATAGCACAACAGTCGTCCTTTATTGTGGTGCAGCAGCAGCACTAGAGGTAGTGCAGCATCTGTATCAAATTTTTTTCCGTGTATGACTTCTGACTGCCGATGTTGGTTCATCAGCCGTTTCTTGATGCTTTGTGTACATAAAAAATGGCGGACACCCCTCCCACGGCTTTAATCCCGCGCTGGCAGGGCTAGTTCCCTCTATTCCTATGTCTATGGTTCAAAATGGCCAGGTCAGATTAGTTTAGAGTTGAATAACCCTATCATAGCCTGGCCTAGGGCCTAGCCAGTGAGTAGAAGAGTCTCCCTAATAGAAAGAGAAATGAGATGAAAAGAACCCTAACTGTCTCTCTCCAATCGCGAAAATATTCTGCAATTAAGTGAAATAAAATCCTTACTCTTACCCTCCGAATCTTACCTTTTACTATCAGAGCTTATATACCGACTGTTCCTAAACGAGCAGCGAGTTCCTCCTTTCACCCAAATGTTTCGCATACCCTTCACTTTATCCCACTACATCTATTTTTATTAATCCTTTTGCAACAAAAGTATCTCTCTCCTTCAATTTTGATCTGGATTTTTACAATTTTCATGTCCATGAACAATTTATTTTAAAAACAATATTAGTCCATTTCTAATAGTTTAGATAATATTAGCTTAGAAAAATTGTCCTTTCTCACAAGTGGCGACACATAGGTGAGATTCTAACTATATAAGAACGATTAAAATATTTTATAGTTTTAGGGAATAGTCCGAAGATGATTGAATATATTTTGATACGTGACAAGTGATATTCTGTGGTTTGGGTCACATCTGATGCACATATACGCCCCTTGTGTGTGTGTCGGGTGTGAAGCGAAGTAATTCGACGCAAAGGAGAGGTGTTCCTACTACTTCAAATATACATGCAGTTTATTAGGATAAGAAGGGAGCATCATGCAGTTATAGTGTTCTTCATAGATAATTAGATATTAACTAGATAATATAAGACGCAGCCGCTTGACTAACAAAATCCCCAATCATGGATAATGTTACAATTTCTGAAGATATTCTAACTCTTCTTGAAACCTTAGAGGCAACGTGCTGTGTGCGGTAAATATGCGGAAGAAATTCTGAAAAACTGTAGTAGTGACATCGACTGTTCCTTTTGTAATTTTTTTCAATATTTCAATTGCTATATTCATTATATGTAATGCATCCTGCGACGTAAACTATTATTAATTATTAATTATTCTAATATTCTTACCTAATAGAGACGCTTCAGGATCGGCCAACTCCATCTACGGGAGTTAAGTGGAGGATAGAAAACCAAAAACGTATCTTATGGCATAATAAAGGTGCCGTCCCATGTAGGCGCAAAACGCAAAACGTAAAATGAACAGCCAATTGCAGAACACTTTTAGATTTCTGTCTTCTCAAAGATTCTCTGTCATTGGTTGTTCGTTTTGCGCTTTGCATTTTGCGCCTGCATGGGATTCCACCCTAAGAATCATTTTCCAAATTTTATCAGCGGACGAATAAACGTTCTACTTTAAATATTAAATCCCAGCAAATATTCTGAAATCCGTACCTCGCGACTCTTTACCCTCTGAATCTTACCTTTTATCATTAGAGCTCCTACCGACTGTTCATAAACGAGCAACGAGTGACCCCTTTCACCCACAGGTTTCGAATACACATCACTTTAACGCACTACATCTATTTTTATTAATCCTTTTGCAACAAAAGTATCTCTCTCCTTCAATTTTGATCTGGATTTTTACAATTTTCATGTCCATGAACAATTTATTTTCAAAACGCCATTAGTCCATTTCTAATAGTTTAGATAATATTAGCTTAGAAAAATTGTCCTTTCTCACAAGTGGCGACACATAGGTGAGATTCTAACTATATAAGAACGATTAAAATATTTCAGATTTAGGGAATAGTCCGACACTACTCAGGAAAGTGCGCGGTCGTTTACCAATGAGGTGGAAGAAGATGATTGATTATCTTTTGATACGTGACAAGTGATATTCTGTGGTTTGGGTCGCATCTGATGCACATATACGCCCCTTGTGTGTGTGTCGGGTGTGAAGCGAAGTAGTTCGATGCTAAGAAAAGGTGTTTCTACTACTTCAAATATACATGCATTTTATTAGGATAAGAAGGGAGCAACCTGGGTCTATGGAGTCCTTTAAAATAGAATAATTAGATAATATAGGAATCACACGATCCACTACAAAATCCCCAATCATGGATAATGTTTCAATTTCTGAAGATATTCTAACTCTTCTTGAAACCTTAGAGGCAACGCGCTGTGTCCGATAAATATGAGGAAGAAATTCTTAAAAACTGTAGTAGTGACATCGACTGTTCCTTTTGCGATTTTTTTCAATGTTTCAATTGAGGCACCGGATTGCAGAACTTCCTCTACGCTCGACCCGACTGAGCCCAGTAGGCCGGAGAGAGGAGATGATGCACTAAACGCCACTGATTGCGGCGATCGAGGAAAAAAATTGTTAAGTCTTAACACAGAGATTCAATTAGTGGATCACACTTAAATTTAGATTCGAATATTGAAAGGCTATGAAGTGGGCTTAATATTTTAGTAGAAGCATTCTAACCAATCAGAAAGCTTGTTTATATGCCTGAGAGAGAATGAGTGAACGCGGGAATCGACTAGAATCTTTTTATCGGCATGATCATTCTTTGTTGTTCGGCTAGCGCGTGCGGAGCTCCCTCGTATTCGGTCATCTCATTTAGTGATGGGATATCGAAAAAGATATATCGATATATCGGAAACTAAATATCGATATGATCGATATATCGAATAAAAAATATCGATATTATCGATATTTTTTTATTTTTAAATAAATAATTGATTATATTATTTGGAAACACATTATTTTTCCAATTTTTTTATTGAAATATCAAAATGTATTCATAAAATAGTATTACTTTAATACTATTACAATTTATAATATTGTAGTATTTTTAATAATTAATTTTGTTTTTAATTCTGCTTTTATCTCTTTTTCATCCAATGAAAGTGCATCTTTCGGTAGATTTTTGCAGAATCAAAGATATAGAATTAAAGTTTGAGAGAAATCCAATGGAATACATATTTACATTGAATGAGAAAATGAAAATACTTCTTCGGTTGCATTTTGGGAGAAATAAACAATTTTTAAATAAATAAAACAAATATCGATAATATGGAAAATATCGATATTGACTTTGATATATCGTTTTGTAAATATCGATATAAAATATCGATATATCGGACGCTAAATATCGATATTTTCGATATTTCGATATCGATATCCCATCACTAATCTCATTGTCCATTACCTAGTATAATCGCATTCGTTTTTCACTACCTTCGGATAGTCGCAATCAAATCATTTCACTACCAACAGGTAGTCGCATTCATATCTTTGTCCACTGTCTGAAGACAGTCGCATCGTGGTTCTTAACCACCTCCTAGCTAAGGAGTTTATCTAAACAAAAACGCTTATAGAAACGCGAATCACCGAATTGTACTCTGTGTGTGTGTGTGTGTGTGTGTGTGTGTGTGTGTGCAACAGTTTTCTTTCGCGTCTTTCATTGAGATTTGTACCTTTCATTCTAACTTAAATAAACAAGGGTTTTTTATGCCGTAAGGCTTTTTCCCTTGACCTGTCAATCATATTTAGTGTAGTGATGAAATTCATAAATATTCAGTTATCTAAAAAACTAAAAAACTAACCTAACTCGTTGAGCCACCTATAACGGCGAAACGAGAAAATAAAAGATTCTTTGTTTGAGAATTAAACAAGAATCAATTTACAACGCAACAATCAACTTGTCGTTTTTCTGTTAATAATTAACGAATCGAGTTGATTTTTGCGTAGAAATATTCTCTAAGCTTGTGCGGTTCTTACAGATATAGTCGTTAAGTAAGTTATATAAATTGTATGAACAATTTTGCTATTCGGTGCCTCAATTGCTATATTCATTATATGTAACACATCCCGCGACATAAACTATTATTAATTATTAATTATTCTAATATTCTTACCTACACGGAAAAAATAAGTGTTGAAACTTTACTTGACAGTCATCCATTCTAAGATAGGCCACTTTTTATTTTAGAATCTCATATAATTTTCAATAAAATACCGAAGACTAGGAACATCGGTCCATCAATTTGTATTCAACAGATTGTGACAAAATTCTAGACAATCATTCAACTTTTTGTACAAAGTCCTCCAGATTCCAAAAGATTTTAAATACAATAATTCCCTAGCACAAAAGCGAATAACTGATTTACGAGTTGTCGAAGAATTCACTGACTGTTATTTTCTACATTGTCTATAATATACACAATGTACAGTCTCATTGGACGCTTGTGTGATACTCGTATATATATAATGTTACTATATTTATCTATGAAATTTTAATAATAATTAGAATTGTGAAACTTGAAATACTAAAACTGAATTGCTAGAAACTTTAACGATAAGAAATTGTATGTTGTTTTTTATTTCTCTATTCAGGTTTCAAAATATAATTTATTTAATTATCAAGTCTCTTATAAATTATGAAATTTTATACTTTAATTTCAAATAATTTAAAAAATAGTTTAGACGTCATAAGACTGAATTTGTAAATTTATAAGGTCTGGAAAAAAAATGCAGAATCCCGAAAAATGATTGGGAAATTTCTTCCTTAAATTTTAGCAACCACTCTGATCAAATATTTATAAAACCAACCAAAAATAATATATAATTCAGATCCACATTGGAAGAGGTCTTTATCTATCAACACAAGCCTGGTATCTACTGGCTCTCAATGTGCCTGTGACTAGAAAAATCACCTTCGCTAGGAATATATTGGTTGCTCTATATGTGGCTACGATTATCTCTCTAGAACTACAGTTTCTGTTAAAGGGAGTAACAGAAACAGGTAGACAAAAAAGCCAGAATACAAATTAGATCCCAAAATTTTGTTGGCTATTCGAGGTATTATACTACCATAGCTATATTTTAATTAATCCTATATCCTAAATGTGTTTTAATTCTATTTAATGTTTTTCAGATGTGTACAGCTACTTCCTTGTGACAGAAAAAAATTGGAAAAAAGATGATGCAGATATTGAAGCTGGGAGGGCTTATTCTACTATAAGTAAAAAAATTGCAGACGTCAAGAAGGCGAAGAAAAAAGCATACGATATAAAATCAGAAAGGGAATCGGAATCGAATCGGGTATCTCTAGTAATAATGTTTCAGACAATTCAATGGCTACAGACGCTTTTATTCGGAGCAAGAGCAGAAAAGTGCAGATAACCGAATACGCTATATGTAATAATAGATATTAGATAGTACGACGCGTCTTGAATAATAGGCGCTTCAATAAAACATTTTTTTAGACATATGAATTTAACGTCCCTTGAAATTGCCGCACGGGGCAGGCGCCTCGGTCCCCTTCCCCCTAGATCCGGGGCTGATTATATCCTATACACTTGAAGTCAACGCAACTCGGGAAGACTCCGAGGTGCGCTACCCAGAATTTTTTTCCCCTATAAATAGGAATTTACTGATTAGCCGTGAGGCTCGATCCTTTCTAAGATCTCAGGTGTCTTTCCTCAAGGTAGCCTCGTGCAATGGGATGTCCCCTGGCAATCGTCAAGATAGGTTCTCGTTCTGGACAATTTCTCGTGACACTCCGGTTAGAGGACATCGGATTTAGTTACTTGGATTTAGGGACACAGGGATTAATTTAAGAAGAAGGGAATCACGTTTAGGGATTTTCTGGAGCTTGTATCGAAAGATACGGAATAGTTGACGGGCCTACTCATGATTGAGGACGTAGGACCGGAGTCGGGTCATGCTACCAACGGGCAGGGATTCGTTCCAGATTCATATCACGACGAATGAAGACGACTTATAGATCTCGAAGAAGACAGCACTTTTTTGAGCGCGCGAAGGTCGCCAAAAGGTTTGACACCTTAAGGTCCATGATTAAGGCTGTTGCAGGAAAGTCGAAAAAATGGTGAAATTTGAGAGCACACTCTAACCTGCAGGGCAAATTTCGTCGACTTTTTGAGGCCACATGAAGGACTTTTTGAAAGTTTTTTTCAAGTTCTGAAGGAAAAGCAGGCTCAAACTTAGGGGACTTGGTTTTTCGATTTTTGATTAGAGGAAAATATCGGCGTAATTCAATAATTTTACCTGGTGTATTCAATGACGCTGGCCATTTTGTACATTGCTGTCAATGTGTGTGTGAGAAACATCGGTAAATACACAAGGTAAAATTATTGAATTACGCCGATATTTTCCTCTAATCAAAAATCGAAACACCAAGTCCCCGAAGTTTGAGCCCGCTTTCCCTGCAGGACTTGAAAAAACTTTTAAAAAGTCCTTCCTGTGGCCTCAAAAAGTCGACGAAATTTGCCCTGCAAGTTAGAGTATTCTACAGATTTCTTGACCCTCGCCTGCAACAGCCTTAAGCATTTAGTTTTTTAGCATCCAATGATCAATGGCGAAGAGCACATGTAATCACTTGTTAGGTGAAAAACAGATCCATACTTTTTTTTATTAACAACAGTTTGATGATAAGTTTAGAGACAACCTGAGAGGTTAAATTATGATTTCAATTTCTTTGATTGCATTCGGGGTGAACTGATGGTTCTCCCTTCGAGTTCTTTGATCCTTTGACAATATTTATTCTAGCGTTAGAATGGTAAGGTCTGCATAGATTCCCTTGATACCCCTTATTTGAAGTAATCACCTCATTTCGTTCTCTTTTTTCATTATTCAAAGTTCTTAAATAGTCTAATTCCCACTCAGCTGACCCAACAGCAGAGATAACTTCCTGTAAGGTTTCCGGTTTTTCCAATTTTACTCGTAGCACGAGTTCTGATTTTAACCCCATTACGAAATTTTCCCGGGTTGTATCTCTTGACGCTTTAATTATGTAAATGGCGGCTTCAGGCGCATTATTTTCTTTGATTCATGGTGCCTTCCTATGACAGCAGAAAACGCAAAGCAGAAAGCAGAAAATCATTAGAGTGAAAGAGAGAGAAAATCTGCCAATCTCTTTCACTCTTATGGTTTTCTGGTTTCTGCTTTGCGTTTTCTGATATCATAGGACGGCAACCTCATTCAATTATATCTTTTAAGATATTATTACTAATCCTATTCCCGTATTCTCAAACACTTTCATTTTGTTTTTGAGTCGCCATTGCCAAGGTCGAATTCAATTGACCCAGAATAATGTATTTGGTAAAATCTTTAAGGAATTTTCTGGCTCCTGAGCAGGTAGAGAGAAAAGCTCTAATCCATGTAAGTACTGCCACTCCCCCCTGTGAGATATCTGAACTACCTGCACCTAAGTACCCTACATTCAGTTGCATGAGCTCCATGATGGTTTCGTTAAGATTTATTGCCCTCGACCCAATGTCGGAGTTCGTCGACGCCCGACCTTGTTCTAACGCACGAATCTCATGTGCAGGAGTTGACATAGGTCGGGACCTATGGATGTGTCCAGATGTGAGTGTCTCACCCCTGGCAGTGTGTCCAGATCTGATACGCACAGTTACACATACACCTAAAGCGCTCGTCCGTGTAGAGAGAGAGGGAGTGTAAATCTTACGAATCATACTCCCTCTCTCTTCTTCTTTAGGTGTATGTGTAACTCTGCGTATCAAATTTGGACTCACTGAACCCTGGTAGTTGTGGTTACTATATATGGGGTTGTCGGATATTTAACACGTCATCCTGATATTCAATTACATTCTCATTGCCTATTATTTCTTCATTTCCTAAGTTAGTTATAGGTACATACAAGGTTTATTTCGCAGTGGTGTTACGTCCTGCTTAATATTTATTTACTAATTAACTTACCTGGCAACAAACTCGATTTCTATATTACTGATTCCTTTGTTTTAGTTCGCAACTTGATGCGAATCTGGAAACAAGGACAAGCCAAATGAAACAATTTAGATTGAGTTTATAGAATTTATTAAATTAATAGTTACAATTTCGGATTTGATACAATTTATTTTAAAGAAGATTTGACCCTTATGGTGCATTTATACCTCTGTCCGACCGAACGGTGCAGGCAGAAAGTACATAAGAGTAAAAGAGATAGAGAATGAAAAATTGGACAAAAAGAACTCTCTATCTCCTTTACTCTCATGCACTTTCTGCCTGCACCGGTCGGTCGGACAGAGGTATAAACGCACCATTACGAAAAGTGAATTTATGAGCCAATGAGTCTGAGTTCGGTTGATGAGTAAATATGATTGGAGCTTACCGATGGTGACTAATTGGATGATTTTTAAATAGGTAATCCTTTGCGAGATCTTAATTTCCTTCTGGTATAACTGATGAGATTGATATTGATGTATAAGAGTATTTTCCTGGAATCACTTCAATTATTTCTGACTACAAGGGTTCCACTTGATTTGTAATTAAAGGAGTTGCACATGTACACTCTGATTTAGAGACTCCACAGGTTTATTTCTGGTTGAACTTAGAGATTGTACAGGTTTACTTCTAGTTGGACGTAGAGATTGCAGAGATTCTCTTCCTCATGACACACAGGACTCGAAACTCGGGATTCACTGTTAGTACTTTTTAGACTCGTTGTATAGTTCGTGTAGAGCCACTGATGATAAGGTTGACTTAGTGCCCAGTGTTTTAAAAAGAGCATTGTGGATAGAGTTGTGTTAGTGCCTCTTGTGGTGATAAGATTAATAGGCTTTTTAATGGTGTATGTATCACATGGATATTCCTCGAATTTGGCGCAGTTGTGCTAGCGAGGGTATATACATATATAGCTATATAGCAGCCTCTAATGGATGTTCCTTCTTGAGAGTGTGTAAGTGTCTTGTGGGTGTTTCTTACACCAATGAAATTCGTAGTACGCTTCCGAGGGTTGTACCGGTTGTTATCCTTTGGCAGATTTAAAGGTCTATTACTGTTGCAGGTGGCTCAAATCGAAAGGGTCAATTTACATAAGTATGAATAAAATGAAGATTATAATTAAGGTTTAGAATAACAGATGATGCTTATAATGCAATAAATACATGTTGTAAATGAATGATAATGATTATTTAATTGATAGTTAATTAATCAATAGTTAATTAATGTCGTGCTGACATGACAGTAGTTTGCAGAATTAGTTTCATAATAGATTTTAGGAAATCTTAATGGGTCTGTGGTCCAGTGATTCATGAGATTCATAATTACCAAATCATATGTGATTAGGGAAAGTTAATATTCTATATGATTTTTATATAAATTGTATTCATATAAAAGTAATTTCAATGTGTTTATATGTAAATAACTAATTCTAATTAGTGACCTTGAAATACAATATGAAAAGTTCATATATTTAGTAGGTAAGAGTGTAACGGGCAGTATTGTCGCCCGTCACATATTTCTATCTTTCAATTGCTATCGCTATCAATTTACGTCACCGAGCGGGCGGGGCGAGATTTCCACCAGCCGGTTTCCCCTACCACCCGTCGGCTACTCATTACGTAATCACAAGTGCTTAAAAGCACCGAATCGACGCGTTTTCGATCAGTTCGCTGAGGAGCAGCTCGTCTGCACTCAGTGAAACTCTCATCTGGTCTCTCTGCTAGCGGGTTACTACCATAGCAGACAGATCGGGACGTAACCTGGACGTTTTCTTCAGGGAAGATCCACTAGGTGTACGACTGGCAGACACCTCTACAGCCGTGCACTTAGATAAAGGATTTGTCGGCCCACACCGACCTATCCTGGCATCCTTTTGTTCTTGTCTGTGACGAATTCTTCCTTCGCGAGTCGTAGCATCAGCTTTCTTTTCGGCAATGAGTATGCGGTTCTCATCTTATTTTCTGGCATACTCGTGGCTGTTTCGGCCAAGTTTCAAGTTCAGGCCATGCGTAAAAAGCAACAAAGCTGAGAATCCTACGTTGAAAGTGCCAGCAGCGATAAATGCAGCAATCTCTACTATTTTTGAACCAGCAGGAAGTATTTTTGGTGTAATTTTCCAAATTAACTGGTTCAAACTTTCATTATTGTTTTGCGTGAAGCCATCAACACACCTCTTCAAGAGCTCTTCTTTGCTAAGTTCTTCATAAATAGGCTTGATAGCTAGTGAAACTTCACTTGGTAATGGATCGTAGTCGTGTTTGTATGATGAAAGAGTGTTCATTGCTGAAGCACGCTGCCAAGTGCACCATGAGTTAGGGTCCTTTGGACATTTATCGTGCTGTGGATTTTTGTCAGTGGAGATATAATGAAAATAAGTTGCCCATATAGCGTCTCTCATATTTCGCACCGAAAAGTAGTTTCTTCTTATAGCTAGGCCATAATAAACTGTTAACTTATCAATCAATTTGCCAGTAAGTTTGCCTTTGCCAGACAGAGTTTTTTTTTCTAATTGTTTTACCGGTCTTGGTTTTTGTTTCCTCAACATTTTTATTGACCAAATCACGTAAGCGCTTGCCCATCCTCTTCTGCACATATCTTATGCATTCTTTTTTATTTATAATAAAATCGTCGCAGCTGCTCCCGTATACCTGCGAAGCACTGCACTGACCTGGCCTGACGGGCGGAACTTCCGAAGGGTCTATCTCTTAGAATTTTACTCGGATCGATTTGAAATTTTAGGAGAATATTCTAAACATATTTTACTATTTAATAATACAAAAAAAATCGATTTTTTGAAATTTCCAAACCCACCTAACCCCTTAAAATCGATCCTGGCTCGACTGAAGCGTCCGGTAGGGCAAAGATAATAAAATGTGACTGCCAGATAGAGGAGTCACCGAAAACAGCACCGTTACAAGAGTATTAGAATAATTAATAATAGTACGTCGCGGGACGTATTACATATAATTTAAACAACAATTGAAATATTAATAAAAATTGCAAAAGGAACAGTCAATGTCACTACTACAGTTTTTGAGAATTTATTTTTCAATAGGACGTTGCACAGCACGTTGCCTCTAAGGTTTCAAGAAGAATTAGAATATCTTCGGAAATTGTAACACTATCCATGATTAGGGATTTTTTCTCTCTCTCGGCCACATTTGTAGCAGTACGAATCAATTATCTAATTCTAGTCCTCCCTTCTTATCCTAATTGAACGAACATACCTATTTGAAATAGTAGGAACACCTTTTCTTGGCGTCGAACTACTTCGCTCCACACCCGACACACACACAAGGGGCGTATATCTGCATCAGATGCGACCCAAACCACAGAATATCACTTCCCAGTGGGCACAAAATTTGGCGACGTCTTTACGACATCATTACATTTTTACTACATCGTAAAGACATCCTATGTCAATGTCGTAAAAATTTCGTAACGATATCCTAAAGACGTCGCCAAATCCTACGACGTTTTTACGACATCACAAAGACACCTTAAAGGCATGGACAAAGGATATCTTTATGATGTCGTAACGATGTCGTAAAGATGTCGCTAAATTTTGTGCCCACTGGGTTGTCACGTATCAAAAGATAATCAATCATCTTCTTCCACCTCATTGTTAAACGGCGGTAAATTTTCTTGAGTAGTGTCGGACTATTCCCTAAATCTAAAATATTTTAATCGTTCTTATATAGTTTGAGTCATCTACACTGAGAAAACTGTTTGGTTTGACCAACCAAAATTTGGTTGGCTCAACAAAAGAATTTGGTTGCTATACAGCCATCAAAACATTTTTATGAGCCAACCAAATTTTTTTGTTGGTTCTTTTTGTTGGCCTAACAAAACTAACAAAACTATTTTGTTGGCCTAAAAAATTGTTTTGTTAGCTTAACAAAACTCTTTTGTTGGCCTAAAAAATTGTTTTGTTAGCTTAACAAAACTCTTTTGTTGGCCTAAATATGAATGTAGGGCATTTACAGGTTATGTCACAATACACACATTTTTGTAAAAAAATATTATATAAATAAAATATATATAATATAATTTTTTACAAAAATGTGTGTATTATCAGATAATCTGTATTGCCCTACATTCATATTTGTACATCTATATAAATTTGAAAAGAGGAAACGATCAGGATTGAAAAGATTCACGAAATTTTACATACACGTCTATATTTATATAACTTTGAAAATATAAGTTATAACCATTATAA
>UCOK01017954.1:0-101982 GCA_900474325.1 Synergus umbraculus
AACTAAACATACCGACGTGATGCGTATGACGCTTATGCTGGTTGACGGCTCGATTGACGGTTGGCGTTGTGAAAGTGAATAGTATTTATTTAACAGTGTATAAGTGGATTTATATATTTAATAAGTGTATTTATATATATATTACACGGAGAAAAATGGATAGTCAAACTGACTATCTGGAGTGTAAACTATAGGACAGCCTTCCAAGATAGTTAACCTGAAAATCTGGATATACAATCTGAACATTGGGATAATCGACTTTACTAATCAAGATATTCAGGTTGACATATCTTAGATGCTGGCTGTCCTAAATTTGACTATCCAATTTTCTCCGTGTATACATATGTGTATTTATATAAGTGTATTAATTTTCATTGCGAATAGGTTATAAAGAATATTGAAAATCAAAAAAACTTTTTTTTTAAACCAACAAAAAATTTTGTTAGATTAAAGAAAATATTTTATTGGGTCAACTAAAACATTTGTTTGGATCAACCAAACTTTATTAACCAAAAAATTTGGTTGAATCAACCAAACATTTGATTGACCCTATAGCAATGCATTTATTTGGTTGATTTAACCCAATTTTTTTTTAATCAACCAAACTTTTTTCTGAGTGTAACCAAATTAGTTTTTATTGACTACAGGTTGACATAGTTGGATTAACTTGCCAATTAGATTTATTGTAACTAGGACTAATCCTGTAAGAATAAATCTATTTAAAATAAGAACAAGGAATCCTTCCTAACAGAATCGAAAGTGCAGAGGGAAATAATAAATATTATTAACGATGAAATATGTTTATATGGAGAATCACATGTGTTATCTAACTTTAACCTTGCACTAAATGTTGATTTTAGAGATTCAAGAAGCATATCTATGTGCTGCATGCATAGCCACAATTTAGATAGTGGCACGTAAGTAGAGATAAGGATGTAGCATTTATAAATATTAGATAGCGATCCTCAATTCATTGTTTAGTATTTGATTATAACGTAATTTCCAATAAAACTATAAATTGGGAAATTATGTATATATGATGAGAATGTTTTAGTTAGACGAAGATTGCTTAACGAAGAAAGTTTATTGATTTATCAATTTATTATCAATATCAATTTAGGTCGGTTTAGATTAATTTTTGATTAAACAAGATATTTATACATATATATTGAGATTAACGTATATTTATAATACCAATTTGAACAATAAATTAAATTAGTTCAACAAGACGTATAGGTATGGCCTTATGGGTACAGATTTTGAATCAAGAATTCATAATTGTAAAAAATGGCTGATAATGAGGGAATGAGGCTTTGTTAAATTCGAAAAGAGACAATATCACTCCAGAATTAATCTACTCTTGAGAAAAATATCCATCAATTCCGAAAATGTAAAGAAAATCAAACACTAACTGATTTCAATATATCAAACGTGGATTATAGTTTCAGCAGCAGCTTAAATGTAATTTGAAGTTGAAAGGTTTTAAAAGCATATTGAATATGTTTCGAGAATATGTAATAATCATAACAAATTGCGTAATTATCATGAATATTATTGTTGGAAAAAGCGATATCTGGTTCTTTAGAAAGCTTATGTTATTATGTATTAATCTCACGTTTTAAGGCCCCCATCTGAAACAAGAAATTTTTCTTGGTGTGCAACTGTCAATCAGGTTGTGATAAAGAAATTTCTATGTGCAGATTGATATCAAAATTGTGAAGATTGCCGTGAAGGTCAAGTTCATATTATAACGAGATATGATATAAATTGCATTCATTTATGTATTCTTATTATTAATTCTTCCTCTCAGTTTCCGAAATACTATATGGATGTTCCAAGATTCTTAAATTTCACCCCCCACTTTACCAAAAACTGGTTTTCTAGTTTCAAATCTTACCTACAGTCTCTTGGACCTTAAATATTCAGTCGTATCTCTATAGTAGAATTTAAATAATAAAAAACGTCTTTTGTTCGAAAAAAAATGTTGAACTTTGTGTTTGAGAAACATTTTTTGTTTCGGTTTTCCAAACAATGACTGTTTTAGATGATTCGTTAATTATAATTCGTGCATTATAAAATTAGTTCAATCAAGCATTGTGCAAGAATTGAGCTTGCTCTTAATTAATTCGGGGTCTAAGAACCTCCAACCTCCGCCACCAAAGATTACAATACATCTCAATCATTTTTACATTTTTTATTATAAAATAAGCGTAACCTTCGAGACGATCGCGACTTAAGCAGCGTAATAATTTCGATACGGCACATTGACGTTTCTCAATAAATTGCGTAATTGCCTAATTTCGTAACTTGTTGCTCCAGCAGTTCTAACTCTAAAGGCAATTTCACTCTCATAAATTCTACTTTTTGTCACACTCAATTGGTCAGTGGCAGCTAAAAATATTATAAACATTGTACACACTATTATTCTGTAGTCACAAAGTAAAGTACAAAATGTGAAACAATTTTAGTTTGCCGTGAATAATTATACTTTGGGAGTCGAAAATGCCGAAATTTGACATTTCGATTGTATATTTCCTGCGTGTTTTGGTTACGTATAGAAATGTCAGCTGTAGAACGGGTCGGCCACCTTTAAAGGCCGTTTATCAGTTCTCAAACCTATTTCAACTTTACACTGACTAGAGGCTACTCGGAAGAAGGAAAGAAAAGAAAACTGTATATCTTATTTCTATCTTGACGCTATCCTTCTTATCATGTCAGCTTTCTTGGTACTTGGCCCTGGCCTTGAAACGAACAATTTCTTCCGATGGAAAACCTCAGCTTGTCTCGATTCAGAACAAGTCTGTAACTGCTCTTCCTGGAAAAAGAGATCGCTACGATCGGTTGCACGAGCGAAACACGATTTATGGCTTTAAGCTAAAGAAAATTGATCATCACGACGTTCATGATCCTAAACGAGTCATTGAAAAAAGTTATAATTGCAGTTTACTTCCAATTAGATTTTTTCTACAGTCATTTTGAAAAAGACAAACAATTCAAAAATAGTTTTACAATTTATTGTTATTCTAATTTAAGTTTAGTCTTTGTTCCAATTGGTTTTCAACTCAGTGACTCGTAAATCGAACAAATTGCATAAAAGGAGACTGTCAGTATTTAAGTCTGGATAAAAAGGACGGTAAAAAATCCACGAGGCAGAGACCGTGAAAGGCAATGTCAGTGGAATGGAAAGAAGTTGATTTTTTTCATTCGTTTGTCTTATTCACTTTTTACGAAAGCATATGGTCGGAATTAAAGTCGGCAAATTCAAGTCAACGAGTGACAATGCCAATTTGAAAGATGAAGCAAGAAAAACGATTTATTACGCCGCTTAGACTGCTGATTCGCGCACATATTCTCGACTTATTGTGCCGTTTTTCGTTTCCCTGCAAAATAATTGACACTTCTTTATTTATTCAGTCACGTGTCCTCAATTCATGAAAATCCATTTAAAAATTACAACTATAAAAATACTGCAGAGTTTAATCTTTCAAGGTCACACTTGTTTCGCTTTACAAGGTTTTTCAATACAAATATACATATAGGTAATTTGAATATTTTACGAATAAACATGTCAAATGAATAATTTCCCGAATCGTGCCGTGGTGGTACTCGCTGAGAAATAAAGAAATCAAAAAACCATTAATGTAATTAGTAGTCTCCTGCAAATGCCATTCAGATTACGTCACCTTCTACTAATTATCATCAGCTCGGTTATTAACGCACCCAACCTCTGTTAATATGTATATATATAGGTCAGTATCGTAATTTAAATCTCCACGTGCTGTGACTGCTTCATTTTTTCGGAAATGATTTCTTATCAGCTTTTATCACTCTATAATAATTATCATCGTTAGAAGTCTTGTCTATCTATAGTCAATAATGTCTGAATAGGGGTCACCCATATATGTATTAAGTATTGCTTTTAGAGAGGAAGGAGGGTCCCAAAATCCTGAAAAAAGCGTTATGTAATAAATTGATGACCCCATAGAAATTATTCTTATTTTTATAAGGCAATGGGTTCAGTGCTGGCCACTTTTGATCATGATCGGCTACTTCAAAGTGATCATATATTAAGAAATATTGACAACTCAAACTTATGTAATAAATTGGGTAGAGGATGTTCAGAACAAAATCTTTAAAGCAAATGATCAATCATTTGGAGATGAACAACCATTGTACCCCTTACCCTTATGTATTTTATGAAAAGTTAGTTCTCATTCAGAAGGTATTTATAGAAGATTTGTGTGCTCTGAAAGTAATTTCTTATATGCCCAGCACCTGATTTACGTGGGTGAGAAGGGAAAGACGTATACATACTTGCATAGACCTTAGACCTTTCAGAGGTTCGATACACTTGAAACCTCCTTCCACTTCTTAACTTTCATTTTTTAAATCACGTCAGTTGAAACGCTTAAGTCGAGTTTTCCTGGATGCTTTATTACCTCCCCACTCATCCACGAATGCCTCTTTATAGAGTTGTGCTATTGCCTGGTATGTGTGTCATTGCCTACACCTGTGATCGAAGCACGTTTTATGTTGAGTCAACCTCTTGATTCTTAACGCCCACGACTTCGCATATATAAACGCCCAATGCACTTTCCATGTCGTCATCTCGCAATTGCCTTAATCTTTCATCGCTTGTGAATCTTGACGTATTTAATTTTTTCGGTCCCTCTTACAAATAATAACTGTGCTGAATAACTATAATCAGAGACACGCAGAAAATTATTTGTGAGGGTCTGCAAAATTTATGCCTGGACGATAACTCATCGTCGACAATTTGCAATTATTAAGCGAATGTCTAGCTTTAAGTGCACGCACATATTTATCTACGCGTTAAAACGATCTTATAATGAGATTTTAGCACCAAGTGATGTCTACGATATTTTTTCGGTCTCTTAGACTTCTGCAATATTTTATCATCACATAATTTCAAGGATTGTCATTAAACCATTAGTAGAACATTTTTTTCTTTTCAACATCCCACATACAAATTTTTTTGAGGTGTAAAATCGATTATTTTTAGCAGACTCGAGGTACCGATAGCGTAATCTTTGTTGGGTTGTTGTGTTAGTATCTTAAGGTTCAAAAAGTTTCTTTCCTTACTTTGTAAGCCTCTCCTGCCGCTGATAAACAAGAAGGGCTTTAGGAATTCCATGTCCGCGTGATTGTCGGGACCTGCGCAGGGAGAAAAGGGGCGCGCGGATTATAATCATCCTTACCGACAGGAAATTTACTGCAAACATGTGGCAAACGAGCGACTAGAAAACACATGAGGTGTCGAGACTAAAAACGGAAAGTCCCATCGTAATTCTTTGGGCCTTCCCCATTACGTGTGGGCAGGTACTACGCGTAAGCAGCGTGCACTTTATGGGATATTGCACCTCTGGAAGAAAACACTGCGCCCTGCAGAGTCAGGTTCTCTTTATTTATAACCCGCTTCTTCTGCCTCGGGTCCTCTAGCCTTCTTCTCATATCTCTCCTGAATTACTAAGAATACTTACTTTTAACTACAATCGCTGGAAAAAATCAGTTCCAGGTAAGCGGTAGAGCTTTGTGCAATCTAGATGGACAAAATTTATAAATATCAACCAAAAATTCTAACAAAAAACCATAAATATGCCAAAGAGTAATTTAAAAATGTTTGGTGTCACTGATCTGAAGACTCATAGAGTCTTCCTTATAGGCTTGATCATTTCTGTGTGAGTTCTTTTCTTGAAGGTATAGTTTCGAGTACTGGACTTTTCTATTTATTCTCTGCTCCCGTTACCCCCTCTTCAGGTTTTATTTTTAATTTCTCTTCGGTTCCATCTGTTCCATGTTTTTTCTGCTTTCTCGCTCTTTTTTCAGCTCAGCACGTGCTACGGTTTGACCTAGTCACTATGTTCTATTTGAAACACACCTATTCTTCGCAAGTATTTCCGACCGCAACTGCCTTCCTCTCTGTAATTCGACCTGAATCGTTTGTAGTTTCGTGCCCTTTGTACTTGACCGAAATCAATTTACTCGTGTAATGCAATCCCATTTGATCTTCAGAATTGAGAAAATGCACTGTTGCACACGACTGTTACGTAAGACATATTTTTCTTTCTTCTTGCTGGAAATTACATTTTAACTATTCAAGTTTAATTAAAAAATCTTTTGGTAAATGAATTCCTGGGAAGGAATAAATAAAATTGTGAATAACGTAAACGTGGAAAGAGAAAATGTAGTGTGATAGAAGAAGAAAGCATTAGTGTGCAATAATTACTTTACGAAAGGCCTTGTATTCGCATTTTCTACATAAAATAAATTCAATTTGTCATTTTTAAAGAAAAGGAATGTACGAAAGACTTTCATAATTGTGAGTTCTCTTTAATTTTATCAGTTTGATTTTAAGATAAGGAAAACTTCTTTTGTCAGAAGTGGCTTCTTATCGAGTCTTACCGCAATGAATTCGACACGTGACAAATGCGAGGGTGGGGATTATATGAAAAGAAATTGTATTGAGTTAGAAGCCGTGTACTCAAACGTGAACGCGATGCGTCAGCGATGCACATCTAGGAATATGCGCGTTAACAGGAGTTGATTGAACCGACTCCGGGGTTCTTCTCATTCAAGGTCTTCGTCATCCAAAAGCTCCATGCTGAAATTATGTTGTCGATTATACAAGTTAAATACGCAACTATATCCGACGATTTCTTGCAATTTAGTCTACTGCGACCTTATAAAAGTAGCCGGCTGATTCACTTTTACCAACTGGGCTTTGACCTCGCCTCCAAATCCGTCTCAGCTGTATAAAACAGAAAATGGCTATTGCATATAAACGACTTCATTTCATACCTAGACGAAAAGAGTATTTTTTATCTCGATGAGAGTATCGTTCATTCAAAAAGTTGAATTAGACACGAAGCAGTTCAATTGTTGGATAAAAGACAAATAATTTTTAATCTAGATCCCTTCTAAATAGAAATCCCTTCACAGAAGTCATTTCTAGGTCTTTACAGCAAAAACTTCTTGAGAAAACCGCTATACATACATATATGTATATAGTTGTGGATAAAATTTCACCTTACTGGCCTCTCCCAATCTGAATTAGTTAAATCTTGCTGTATTTAATTGTTTCTTACTATTTACAATAATATGAAGTAGTAAAAAGTTACTAATTCAATTAATATTGTAAATTAATTCCTAAAAATCTCTTGAAATTCCTTATTATTCCACAAAATTTTTAAAAATCAAAAAAATATTAGTAATTGAGTAGCCAAAAATAAGACTACTAATTTAATTAGTCAACTTCTGGTTAATTAGACAGAGATAGTGACTTTTCTAGATCATGTATTTTAAATGATGCTCGCTTCGTCTTTAATGATGTTTGCAAAACAATTTTCCTCAGAGTTATCAATATAGACATAATTTTGTCTTAAGAATAATATTTAATTGAGTTTATTCGATTATACGTATATTTTATTTCAATTGAATGCTTATATGTATATAACAGAAATCTCGTTTTCAGTATCTTTTAATTTTTAAATTCGAATTTGATATTCTATTTGTGTAACGTTCATCTCGATAACTTGTGGGCGCAGTCGAAAATCGTAAAAGAGGTCTATAAGTCGGTCGAGATGAGGATATTGAAGATCGTCACCGACAATCGAAAGGCCATGGGCACGTGTTGAAGTGGTTTCCAAGTAGGTCATCGAGTTTTCCAACCACGTTCCGGTCTCTCGATCGGCGGGCTAGAATCGAGATCCCGGATCCGAAACTACTGAAGGTACCAGTCCGTACCCGTGAATTTCGGCGGTAGAATATGTACCGTTAGGTCTGGCCATTTAGTATTTAGCACATTCGTAAGTTGGCTTTCGGAAACATTTTAGAGTCACATCACCGCACCGTAAATCTTACCAAGAATCCCACTAAAATTACATATATGTACTTCCTTCTTTTTGTTATCTTTTACAGTTAAAGGAAATTAGTTTTTTCTCAAAATAGCTCTAGGTTTGAAACAAAAGATTTATAATTATAGGAATAATATTATTAATTTTTGAGTCCATTCACTTAATTGTCTGACTGATAATGCCTCATTAAAATGTAGTTATCTCACTATTACGATTTTATTTTTAGTTTCTTATTATTGCTTTTTTTTGTGTACATCCTTGCTTCGGAGTCTGACCCTCTCATTTGGTCCCTCCTTCCGTTTCTCTTCCGCTCACGAGAGAGAGAAAGAGAGACAGAGCACGTGGTGAGTTTTCGACGAGTTTGAACCACCGCGAACCACAGTGAGGTCAGTAGGTCACTCTCACTGCTCTCACTCGTGAGTCGTTGCTCGAGAAGGTCTAGTGACAAGCTGGTAATTGCCTTAGAAGCAGGTGGCGACACCAGTTCAACGCTCACTAAATTAATGGATTTATTTATCACTCATTTCCTATCCCCTTTGACCAGCAGTTGCAGTTTATGACAATAATTTCAACAGATTGTCGTTGACTCCAATGTGATTAATAAAAGAACACTCGAATCGACTTACAAACGCCTTTGGAAGATATATTTTTGTTTTCATTAATATGACCTTCAATCGATCATTAAATATAATCAAAAGTATTGACTCAATTACGAACTGACGGTTAGATACAAACTTAAAATATATTGGTCTGATTACTAGAAATGAAAATAAAGACTTTTGTTCAGAATATACAACTTTGAATTTTGGTCTGCGCCGATTGCACGATTGCATGCGTGATTACAAATGATTGCAAGTGAATGGAAAGATTGCAAGTTTAAATGAGTGAATTGAACCAATTTAAATTAAAAGCCTTTCAAAGTTGACAAAAATTTAATTGAAAGCATTTACAATTGGGCAATTTGAAAATTAAATCTTTTTTAAACTTTAAAGGGATCTGAGTAATATACATATAGATAATATTTATATTAAGCGACAGCTGATGGTTGTAATAACATTGCACATTTAAAAATAGCAAATGACAGCACAAGGATTCAGAGAATATTAAATGGAAATAGATGTGTGAAAGATTAAGATCGTCGTAACACTCGTAACCGCATGCATATGGTAATCAAAATCATGTAAAACAGTTCACTTAATGCAACCTACATTTTCCAAGTGCACTTCTCCCAGAGAAAATCAGTCGATAATAATCTAGTAACAAGCTATACTATTATATAATTTAGTAAAATTTAGCTCATTCAGATTTAGAGAGAATATTTTGTTGTCCCTAACAAACAGTTTTTTCAGTGTATATGATATAATATGATAAATTAGGAGTCGAAAGAAATTCAACAAAAATGAAAAATTAAGGAAAGATGAATAAAAGTTGACATTCAGTAAAAAGAAGTGTGTGTATACAAGAATGTGGACGTTGATCGGAATAGATCAACGGCTTGTGATCTTGAATGAAGGGAGATGATATGTATGGAGGCCTGAATCACTGCATAGATTGGTGGCAACAATTTTTTTTCGCTCTCGCTACGACCGTCAGTCTATCGTAATCGTTTGTGGGAAACCGAGTATAAGTAGGTCATCGTTGAGTGTGTCGCATGCTTGTCTATATTCTATAACTACATGGATTTGTGCACGTGGCAGATACACTAGAGAAACACACATTCAAAACAAGACTTAAAAATGTTTGTGCACTCACGTTTCGTTAGCCTTGCTACACAAGATCTCTTTTCATTTTGTAAGCATATCTATTTTCAAATAAAATGATCTTTAAAGCTAAAATACAATTTCTATATAAAAAGTCTAGTATATCATTATAGATTTTTAATTCTAGGGTCGTTCATATATGTATGTATTACGTAACGCTTTTTGAGGTGTTTTCAAGGCACAACTGACATGGAGTAATATTTTTCTTATAGTAAAATAAAAACATTGTATTTAGAGCGAAAAAAAAGATTCATTAAAGTTAAGTAACAATCAAGGTGGAGAGGATTAATGTGTATTGTTAAGGTAGCATTACAAGAAGGTGGAAGGGTCCAAAAATAGTTTTAAAAAAACGTTACGTAATAAATGGACGAATCTTCTATATGAGCATCATTCCTTTATTTGAGAACTTTTCAGATTAGTTTGACCATTTTACTTCAACAAGCTTACTTGATGCTGTAATATCTCTAGAATTAGATGCTATGGAATAATATAATATATTCTCAGACCCGTCTCTTTTTTAAAATAGGTTTCTTCTGGTCTTTTCAAGTGTTTAGAAAAAGTGGAGAGACCTAGTAATGTTTTTTTTTCCGTTTAGTTTTTCCAAATGGCGTTTCTCAACTGTAACACACGAACCATTTCGAAAGCAAGTATTTTATTAACCACGCTAAGACGCCCACAGGTTGATTGGTTTGTCAGACAACTCGTGAAAATTCTGTGTACGTATTTCGACATAGAAGGTCTTTCGCACGAGAAGAGAATAAAAAATTAGGCCCGCATTCAGCAATGTCCCTGGAATAAAAAGAATTACTTCAAGAAATTATCTCTCAATTGCAAAACAGCCTTTTGTTGGTAGTTTATTCCTAAAAACAAAACATGTCAACAATATTTCGTTTTAGACTAAAACTCCCTTTTCACCATCATTTAAAAATAGAAGGCATTCAAAATACATAAATAAAAAAAGGGAAAACTACTCGAATACAGTTCTTCGACGAACCCTAGGATTCAAATCTTTAGGGAGGGATATTTTTAAGAGTTGTTAGGATTAGAGCAAGCGGAAGTCTTTCCTGACTACGTTTATTTTTTATATTTGAGGGTGCCTATACACAACGATTGGAAGGAAACGATTCGATTTCAGTTAGTGGATACGATGTTAGAATTTAAATTCTTGAGCTCTACATGCTGGGGGACAAAACACCTCAGACTCTCGAGCCGACTAGCAGTCATTTAAAAAGGCAAGAGGGCGAAGGAAGGAGACGTAGAAAGTTGAATATTAATGAAAACATCTTAAAATAATTCTATAAAATCCCGCGAAATCTCTTGAATCCTGTATTTCGTGCCGTATTTCATGCCAATGGAATCGCTTGATGGAATTTTCGGTATAATTTCGGTGAGATGATTCAAAATTCGTTGAAATCGATGTAGAAAATAATTCAACGGGAGCTTTGCGGGTATACGTCATTAATTTTTATGATTTTCTCCATGCAGTATACCTCCTCTGTCTTCATCGTTCTTCATGCCTTCTCTGTGTTATGTTGCACATTGCAATGCGTGTTGCACGCTGGCGGGCAAGGCCAGGGCTGACTGCAGGTCGTTTCCTTGCGCAACAACTCTTGCCAACTTCTATACCGCGCATAGCTCTTTTATTTATATGCAGAAGTAGTAGCCGTTTTAGTTACATCGTGTTGCTGCAGTTGCATAAAACAGATAGATAATCCTTCCCGTTAAACGCCGCGAGAAAACGATTTATCGCCACAACTTACACCTTGTGAACTATGTCTCGTTTTAAAGTAAAAAGAGATTAAATCCAACATTCTACAAGTTTTTTATATTACGAAAAAACGAAAATAATAATGAAAACAGGAAAAAATCCAATTTGCCTCGATAAATCCTATTATAAAAAAGAGATTGCGATTATAATACACAATAGATTCTCACAATCTTGGAATCTGAAGCCATATATTAATTCTCTTTTCACCCATTGGTTAGATTTGTATTCGCCGTCTATACTTTAGAATAGAGATCAGAGCTACCAACTGATTTTAAGTTTTAAATAAATTTCATTAAAAAATTTCGAAGAATTTTAGAATTTTCAAGTGATTAACATTTTTTTTTTAAGCATTTCGAGGTATTTTAAGAATCTTAATTTGATATATCTTTGAAAACGATGCGCGCATGAGATTTTAGTTATATTGTATGTACTTTATGTGAGAAAGAGTAATTAACTAATTATTTACTGAAATGTACAAATTTGATTTAACCACCAGAGAAAGGGAAGGACTTTGTATTCCCGGAACGAGTTAAATGTCAGCCGCAAAGTTTTAATGAAACAAAGCTTTTGTTCAACCTTTGTTCTCACGATATTTAATTCAAAAGAATTTTCCAGCTTTCACAGACACTATGTTTAGATGTGTATTATAAATGTTTTTAGGTTGGGCGATGAAAATGATTGTTAATTCGTGGGAATAATGGGACAGATAGAAAAAATAACATTACTGAAATAATAGCTGAGGATATACAAACTAGTACGTGATTATTATATCGGCCACATATACATATAGAAGTCGATTTAGTCGATTCGCGATCCCCTTGACCCATGACCTCGGCTATTTAACAATCGTGGGCGCAAAATCTACTGTACCGGTAATGGTTCTACAATTTACAGCCTCGTACAATTTTAATCGTGTTATTTTTTAACACCATACGCTTCATAATGATTTCTGTGAATTTGAGAACCGAGTCAAAATTATTTTATGCGATTTTTTCTAAGGATGGATGAAATAATTTATACAAGCTTAACGTAACTGTTTGATGATGACCGTGTCAGAAAAAAATTGCTTATCATCACTATATCATATATTTTTTTTACTATCGATCAATCTTATTATAATTATAATTGACACTGACTATTCTTACGGAATATTCCGTAAAAATATAACATTATTAACCAAATTACATAAATTTTTTCAAAGCTTTCTTAAGTTTGTCAGGTATCCCAAATCTATATATATGACAGGTTTGAAGAATGGAGCTGTATTCAAAGAATGTTTATAAAAGAACCTTGAGATGTCAGAAATTCCTACATTCAAAATAAATTAAAAATTCTGAAAGGTCAGGCGCTTTAGGCTCATTAATTTGAAGTTACTTAGACGTGGGTCCATCTGACCTAAAAGTTTTTAGATTACTCGATAAAGTTCCACTCAGGAATAGAATGTATAGTAAATAAGAAGAGGATTACGTAATCCTCGAGGAGACTTTAATGCCAGGCAATAACAATGGCGATAGAAACCATGCTCGCCTCTCATTCTAGCGTCGAAGTCTTCAATATGTATATACATCATGAAATTTTATCTCTTATGTTAGTATTTATTACATCATGCTTATCTAAAAGTCAAGACACAAGTTTCATTTTCGTTTCATCCATATATATATATACATATATAGATAAACATGCAAATTATAAATAAATATTAAAAAGTTATTTTTACGTCATTCGCAACGATTGCAGTAGTCTTATTCGCAATAATTGGAATCTTTCCAAGGATACAAATAAAAGTAAAGTGCAGAATCAGTATTGAAGATTAGAAAATTACAGTCTAGTTTTCTGCAATTTTCAAGCATATAAACTGTAATCATAAAGTATAAATATAAGCAGAAAGCATAAACTAAGTTGCCTTCAACGCGTCAGTAGATTTTCTTTGGAGTAAAATGGTGCCCACGGGAGTGGAGCAGATCGCTGACCCGTTTCAGCTTGGATGCTGCTACTAAGAGCGAAAGAGATAAGGAAAAAGAAAAGAAAAAGTGGGAAAGAAACAGACTGATTGCGGTAGCTGGAACTCAGCCAAAGAGACCATCAAAAATAAAAATGAAACTATGAATAACCTGTGCATTTTATATTCTTAATGTATTTTCCGTGCTTCAAGTGAACGAGGCACCAATTATTGGCATAACTATGTAAAGAGGATTTTAGAAAGCAAACATAACTTGAGCGTTATTTACTGTCCTAATTTCACTGAGGGAAATAAAAAGAAAATGAGTAAAACGTTTAAACTAGAGTAGATAAGATAGAAAGGAAGGTGTCAATTCAAACAGAAGATTAGAACCTCTGACAAGATATGGTAAAAAACATTACTGCTGATGGTAACCCTAAGCTTGATATGCAATTGAATACTTTGAAATTTCACTGATTGGATATGATGAAAGGAGAAATAAAGAAGGAATTTGAATTAAAATGTTGAGTATATAGAGCATGGATTATTTGTGCAGGCATGCAGGCATTGCATGGATGTGCATATCAATTTTGTTGTTCCATCTTTTCTTGGGCAGGATGATGCTGATTGCTGATGATAGTGGAGCAACTTGCTGTGGCCTGTTTTAGCTGAGCGCTCCTGCATCGGAGAAGAAAAGATGAAGGAAAGAAGCGGACTGACTGCTTTAGCTTTAGAACCTTTAGAAGGAAGCCAAAGAGGAGGAATACAAGGAGGAATATAAGAGTTGAGACTCTTGCTGAGAGTAGTAACAGGAGGAAAGAGGATAGCACTATTCACTATATATATATATATATATACACACTAAGTCCAGAGTCAAGGCCGCATTTACTAACCAAGCCGGAAACCTCGCGAGAGGAGGCTCACGATTGGATATACCCACCTACCTACCTACCTACCTTGCTTATACCTCTCGCTTATTTCGCGCGGTCCACGGCCATCAGCCATGGTTCTATGTATGTAACTACAACCAACAGTCACGGCTCGCAAAGCCGTTTTATCGTTTCTCGTTTCTTGCTGAGAAGAGTTATACTGATCGCAGTGAAAACATTCGCCTGAAACACTGAGACACTGACCACTGACCAGGCTAGCTTGGCACTCGGTTATTACTCCGCGTTTCGCTCGGATGATGCACCTCCATCCATCGACCGACAACGACAACAATCGCGAGGTCCATTCACACCGCCGGCAAAAAACAATTCCCACCAAAGAAAAAGAAAACAAGAAAAGGGATCATTTCCGTGCACAAATTTAAAGCGCTTCCTCAATTCTCATGTCGTGATTCGGCGACCAGTATAGAATAGCCCTGGTAAAGAAGACTTACAAGCAACAGGATATAAGCTATTGTTTTTAGAAGAAATTTCCCTTAGATTCATGTTTTACTTTAGCATATTTTTCTCGGTTTTATAATAATATTGTAGATTGCAATTTACACAAACTGCAAATTAAAAATTACAAAATGCCTTATAATCTTCTTTCATAATTGTGATTCTCTTTTCTTCTAACTATTTTCCTATAATACTGATAGCTACTGATAATAATTTGCCACAAATGACCTGCCTTACGATATTATTCCTCACGTTTATGAAACCAATTATTATCTTGTTTTTCTTTGACGTACATATCACCCTTTTTGTCTTGCAGCAGTTTATTAGTAACTGTAATTGAGTATTCCTTGTAATCTTTTCTTCTTTTCTTCTTATTTAGTAAGGTCTAATGGAAGGAATATTTTTACTCTGTGAACTTTAAAGGATTTTTAGTGCTTTCCTTATAATATTATATATGTATTTCCCGCTACAAATGGTGTATTATTATTTGTAAACTTCCTACTTTTGTTTTGGTCGTTACTGGTTAATATTTTTATTAACTTTTCTTTTATTCGTCTTATTGTATAGAAATCTCTTTTCTCACATCTGCGGGAAGTGAAATCCAGGAATTTGCCGATGAGAGTTGATTCAGTTGATATTAAGTAGATATGTCACGATCATTTCATGATTTCATGATCATGATCAACATTAAGATTCAAGAAATTATTTTCTTGCTTTTTTATAGAACAGTTCCAAGGTTTAAAGTCACGAATCATCAATTCTAGAATGGAATTTGCTTTCCTCTATTACATATATCACAAACTTTAAAGTTGTGTCGGTTAAGATGACATTTTCCGATTTCCTGTAGTAATCAAAGACAATCAAACTCCGGAGCAGCTGGATTTTCATCGAACATATCTCGAGAAGGGAATGTAGGCGTTCATTAGCAGATTAGCATTTGACCTTCATTCCCACGCCTCCTCATCAAAGTTACGATGTTTTTCCGCATGACCCATCAAAGACTCGAATGTTGAAAAATAACAATAATAATGGTGATTTTGTTCTCTTCTTGCGATCTTCTTCTTCTTCTTGTTCTTCTTCATCATCAATAGAAGGGGTCCAAGGTTCTTCTAGTGACCAGATAGTGTAGAAAAACGTGTAGAAACAGGTTCTTGCGGCTACATGTTTTTCCCGCATGTCCACTACAAGAAATTCCAAAGGATTTTAATCGTATTTATTTTGTTAGCGTCGCTCATTTCTCAAAAAAAAGAAAATCAGAAATGAATTTTAATATTGAGAAACTAGATTTGTACTATAAATAGATTTTTACTTTAGTACAAATCTTAGGTATCTGCATCCTCTTGAGTTACAAAGGGCACGAGCCAAGACGTCCGAGGAATTAATTGCCCGGAGATAAGAGAAGAAAAATAAAAGAAGACAAGTTTCGCCAAGCTAAGAGGGAACAGGTTCTCCAGTCATTTTGTTATTATTCCGTGGTCATTACTCTCCTTCCCTTTTATTTTATTTTTTAATTTTTTTCTTTTTCTTCTGCCTTCAAAGTTCCCGACTTGCATTAGCCCTCCGTACCAGGGACAACCGTGACGTAAGCTCGTAAGGACTCATATAGAAATTCCAAAAGAGGTTCCATATGAGGTGCACTATACCATGCTGATTAATCGAATTGAATCCCCGCAGTATGACTTCTACGATTGGAATGAGAGTGAAATCCAGTGATCATTTGATCTTTTCTCTTTTAAATAATAGGTATTTCAATCAAAGATGCTTTTCAGTTGAGATATTTCAATTCATTTCTCTGATAATACTCGCGTGACAAGTTGATTCTGATTGACTTCTGAGCTTCTTTGGAAGCTTTTTTCGAAAGAGAAAATTACCAAATGAATCTTGAATATTGGAAGAATATCCTTCTCTTAAAAAACCGTTACATCCAATTCTAACCATTATAAATTCCATTGAATCCTTTTCCATGAGAACATCTTTGATTTTTATTTTCCTTTCAAACTCGTTTCCCCATCTCATCGCCTGGAATCCAGAGATCCATCTACGGGCAATTCCAGACTGAGAAACACTGTTGCACGTCACGAACCCACACAGAATTGGACTTACGCTTTTACTGATGGCAAACAGACACACACATAGGGTTGCATCAGCTCTTCTCTGGTACTTTCACCGACCGTGACTTCTACACGTTCCACTCGAGAGCAATACTACCAGTTTACCAGTTACCAGATAATAAAGGGGCAACACGGACACGTGATTGTGTCGCCACGTAGGTTACTGGTACTCTCGAGAGTGGGATGAAAAAGATACTAACGCAATGTTGTATAATAGCCGGAAACATCTTGGATCTTATTACACGAACCTTGCAGCTTTTATTCCTAAGGTTGCAAAATATCAACGATCTTCCTAACGCCAGCGAATGCCAAGCTGCGAGCTGATATACATAAATCTTTAAGATGGACATAAAATAGTCGTTAAAACGTTGACATTGCGCGCCGGGATAAGATGGCTTGCATCCATTGTTGTTGAACCCATTAAAACAGGATTTCAAAGGCTGAAAATATTTTATTCTACTGCGAATCAATGCAACAAGTATCGATGCAGATTCCATAAGTGTCTCCACTTAAATCTGAAGCCTTTTAAAATTATATATTTAAATATATATTTAAAATATTTTTAAACACTTTTATACTCTTTAAGGACCCCTGAAATGAGTGATTCTTCAATAGCAAGTGGTTCTGAATCTGCCTACTGGATTTATAAATACATATGTGTAAAAACTTGGCCAAAACTTGCATCTAATATAATAAGAGAAGAAGCAGAGTTCAGAAATGTGTGGGACGCCCAAACAATATGATGATTACGAAACTCCAGAATCCAGAATGTGTGTTGCACACGTTGCATTGTGACTCACGCACCTGAATTTGAAACTACTTTTTGAAAACGGGTTTTCGGGTCCAAACAACACATTATAGTCTGCACGGTTTACCTTCAATATATACATATATATACATCTATTGTATAAATTCCATCTCTGGACAATTAGAACCTGAGTCTTGACGTCAGAACCCGAGAATACAAATTCCATATAACCTGGGTTTATCCTATCGTAAAAAAGAGGTTGCAATTATATCAAAAAATAGATTCTCGAAATTTGAAACCATATTTTCTCTTCACTTATTGAGTGGTATTCATCACTTATACTTTAGAATCAGAATCAGAGCTGCCAATTGATTTTAAGGAATTTTAAAGGGATTTCAAAAGAGATTCAAAATTTTTAAGTAATTTAAAAATAAAATTGAATTGATTTGATTCAATTTATAAATAAGTAATATTATCCATCATTGATTATTTACAAAATATGTGTGCTAATGAGAATTTTCTTTTCTTTTTCAGGAAGGGACGATCTTTCGCCACCCAGTTCGCTGAACGGTTACAGTGTAGATAGCTGCGATGCGAAAAAGAAAAAAGGTCCAACTCCTAGGCAGCAGGAAGAACTTTGTTTAGTTTGTGGTGATAGGGCGTCGGGTTATCATTATAATGCCCTTACCTGCGAAGGCTGCAAAGGCTTCTTCCGCCGGAGTATCACCAAAAATGCCGTTTACCAGTGCAAGTATGGAAACAATTGCGAAATTGACATGTACATGCGTCGCAAGTGTCAGGAGTGTCGATTGAAGAAATGTCTTTCAGTTGGTATGAGACCAGAATGTGTGGTTCCTGAGTACCAATGTGCAGTCAAACGCAAGGAGAAGAAGGCCCAGAAGGTAGGGGTAAGGACATGTCAATTTTTTTACTACTTTGTTCCAAGCGTCAGAAATCAAACTCTAGATTCGTAAAATATCTATATATTTTTGATTCCTGACCTCGAAACAATTTACTAATGCTGGTATTGTTCTCTAAACGTTGTACTTTTCGAAAAGTTGCACTTCAAAATTGAAGAAATAAAAGTGTTTGTGAAGAAATGGAAGCAAACATGTGATGTTAAGGGCGATGGACTTAGAAAGCAATATGTTTCAAAAAAACTCTAATGTGGCAGGAGAGTATGCGTATTTGCTTAGTTTTTTTTTTAAAAGAGGCAAAAAATTTTTAATAATTCAAATATTGAAAAAAGTGACAGACAATAAAATCGGGGGGTTCAAGAGAGACAGAAGACTTACCTGTTTCAGAAAATCCTCTTTCCGAATTAGTCGCACGCGAGTTGCACTCGCGATTTTTTTATATGATTGTATAGCCACGAGGGTTTTCATTTTTCACTTTATATAACTCAACAACGCGAGAAGCCGTGAAAATTGCGACAAAATACAATATGAATTAATAATTAATATTGTAAGCAATAAATTATCAGAGATTTCAAACAACCAACAGTAAATATTGCCAAAACAAAAATGAATAAAAATGCACAGAGATATATAGAAGAAAGCAAAAAATGTCAATATTTAAATCATTTAAATACATATTAATGTTATAGTTTTGAATCGTAGACGAGGGAACAGTTGAATATTTCAAAATAGTTTTCATACTAAATTAATGTGAACAAAAAAGAAAAAATTTAATTGGAAATATTCAACTAATGTCGGTGTTTAAGGGAGTGATGGCACAATCAGCGCCCCGTGTGAGGATCCATCAACTAACTGAAGAATGCAACTTTCGACACTAACGGGGAGCCATTTTCTTTTCTAATGCATACCCCTGGTCCACAATGGAATGAATTTTGGGGAAGTTCCACTGCGCACAGCGGCCGTTAGAATCTACGTCTAATGCAGCCGTGGAACTCCACCGACATTCATTCTACTGTGGACAGACCTTCACGCGTCCTCTTTTCGTTTCGAATTCATATTGTATTTTTTCGTAATTTTTAAGGCTTCTCGCGGTGTTGAGTTATATAAAGTGACAAATAAAATCCCTCGTGGCTATAAAATCATGTCAGAAACTCGCAAGTGCAACTCGAGTGCGGATAATTCGGAAAAAGAGGATTTTTTAAAACAGGTAAGTCTTCTGTCTCTCTTGAACACCCCGATTTTATTTTCTGTCACTTTTTTCAATATTTGAATTATTAAAAATGTTTTCCCCCTTTTTTTAAAGAAACTAAGCAAACACACATACTCGTGCCACATTAGAGTTTTTTTTGAGATCCAAAAAAATTTAATTTTCTCCGATTTGCTCCTTAAATACGGTCCAATGGAATTGATGTGCAAATGCACTGCAAAGTTGCGACATTGCAAAAAGAATACCAATTTTCCCGTCTAAGTCTATCGCCTTTAATGGGTTACACCACCCAGGCGCGTGGGAAAATGGGTATAAAAATAAGCATTTTTTTTTGACGCAGTCAAATTATTTAAAGTTTTTAAATGATTGAACGCTTAAAATATTCTTAAAAGTATAAACAATTTATTTAAACAAAAAGAATCGATTTTTTGAAAATCTCATGGTGGTGTAACCCCCTTAAGTCACCTACAAGTCTTATTTTAATTTGAGTTGAATTATCGGTGCAGCTTTGGAGGAAAAATGCCTCGGAACCAAAAATTCTTGACTGATTTCTTTTTTTCTCTTTTTCAGGAGAAGGACAAGCCGAACAGTACAACGATGAATGGTTCACCTGGGAGTTTAGGTGGAATGGGCCCCGATCAAATAGGAGTGAAGGTAGAGTTAATGGAAAACGATGCTCTCTGTCTTTCCGGTGGCAGTGGCACCGGTATCACCATTGGATCTGAAAATGGCGTCAAGCCGGTCAGTCCTGAACAGGAGGAGCTTATCCACAGGCTCGTGTACTTTCAGAGTGAGTTCGAACAGCCCAGCGAAGAAGATCTCAAAAGAATCACCGTAAGTATTCTTGTTTCTAATTGAAACTTGTTCAAATTTAAGTTGATGCAGGTAATTAAAAAGAATCATTTAATTTTGCAGAATGCACCAACGGATAACGAGGACCCCAGTGACGTTAGGTTTAGGCATATCACTGAGATAACGATATTAACGGTGCAGCTGATTGTGGAGTTTGCCAAGAGGTTACCGGGTTTTGACAAGCTGTTACGCGAGGACCAGATTGCGTTGTTAAAAGCGTGTTCGAGTGAGGTGATGATGCTCAGGATGGCGAGAAAGTACGACGTCCAAACGGACAGTATTGTATTCGCGAATAATCAGCCATACACGCGCGACAGCTACAGCCTAGCGGGCATGGGTGACACCATCGAGGACCTTTTGCATTTCTGCCGGCAAATGTATGCCATGAAAGTCAACAATGCTGAGTATGCTTTACTCACGGCCATCGTTATCTTCTCAGGTAAAAAAATTTTTAATATTCTTCATAAAATTTCGATTTTCAAGTACAGAATTTGAGGAATGTTTTAGTCCGATGAAATTTGAAAGCAGGGGGATGATTTAACGTAAATCTGTAGAAAAAAGAGCGTTTTAGAAAAAAACTAGTGAAAAAGTTTCGATATTAAAGAAAGTTTAGGGATTATCAAGATTTCTGAGACCATGAATTTTTCCAGTTAGTGGAAAATATAGGAAGGATGAACTTGATTAAGTTTACTTACAAAAGAACAGAAAATCGTGGACAGCTTCCTAAGTTTTACGGAACTGCGTCACTTATTTCAGAGCAGAGTAAAAACGTGCAACGACTGATAAAAAGTTACATTGGGTAACAAAATTTTATGAAATTCGTGTTTGTTCGATTTTTATGGTATTTTTAAATGTATTTTGAAAAATACATTAAGAAAAAAATATTGCGTCTTAAAGCTGTCCAGTCAAAAAGTGGGTTTTTTTTTGGACTTTTTACTAAAATGTCCCAATGTGATGATAAACAAAATCTTGTTAAATAAGATTATTAATATTAATTATAACGACATTCATTTCAGAGAGGCCGAATTTACTGGAGGGTTGGAAAGTGGAGAAGATACAAGAGATCTACCTCGAGGCCCTGAAGGCCTACGTGGACAATCGGCGTAAGCCCAAGGCCTGTATGATGTTCGCGAAGCTGCTCTCGGTGCTGACAGAACTGAGAACTCTCGGCAATCAGAACAGCGAGACGTGCTCCAGCCTGAAGCTCAAGAACAAGAAGCTGCCACCCTTCCTCGCCGAGATCTGGGACGTGATGCCCTAGTTTCCCGATCACTGGTCACCGGGACCCGCACCGGTTGGCTAAAAGTGTTTGGTCGCGCACGACCTTCGAGGACGTCATTCGTTCGAAAGATCGTCCACGTAAAGGGACGTTCAGGGACGTCGAGCCAGAGACAAAAGGGTGTCTGACGAAGGAGGCGGCGTACGTGACTTTTGTACTAGTGCACCACTATGCCACTGCCTCCGCATCATCATCGTCATCGTAATCGTCGCCATTGAGTGGCATCTGATCATCGCTCCCACATCTTTTTCTTGTTTTTAGAAAAAGATCATATAACACAGAAGATCCAGTTATCTGAAAGATGAGCGAAAACTGAAAGATGTCCAAGAGAGTGAGAAGAGATGGCAAATGATGAAGGAAAGATCGGTTTAAAGAGGGAGGGCAGTGGTGAGGTACCCAGGCTGTGATACATAGAGACAGTACAGTAAGGATCTAACTACACTTATATTATAAATATTATATATAAATATAAACTATACATCCTACTCGGATTCCCTGATATCGATATGTAAATGTAAAGTACATGTATGTATAAGACATCATACAGAGTGAGTGAGAAAGAATGAAGAGAAAGACACTGAGTGAAAGACTTACAGTATGCAAAGGATAGAAATTTTTGTGAGCACTGGACACTGTTGAGCAGTGTCTTGAAGTCACGAATCGAGTGCGAATACGATATACATAATGATACGATAGAGTTTATATCACACACATAGCATAATAATATATTGCTAGCATGTACGTTGTTTATACGAGGAAGAAAACGGATAGGTACGGTGTGTACGTCCGAGTGTGTGTGTTTGTGTGGCCGGGAAGAACGAAAGCTAGTTGGAAAAGCTGAAAATGTGCAGAAAAAGAAAATAAGAAGCTGAACAAATTGGAGGCGAGTTTAGGAAGTAAGTAAAGTAAGTAAAGTAAGTCAGCGAGGCTAGAGAAAAAAGGTAGTAGGTCGTAGTCAGTCAGCTAGGTTAGGTGACCGAGTCAAGTGCAAAGCCCTGTGCCTTCAGCAGCGGACATCGGCTCACCGACAAAACGAAAAATATATGAAATTTAACCGTCCGTTTTAATTTTTTAATAAAATCAACAAAATCGTAAAATATTGTAAATTTGAAAGAGGTTCATAAGATAATGTTTATTGTTAGAAGGGTGTGAGAGAGGTAGAGAAAACGAGAGCGACAGGCGAGTATGGAGGCACGTATGGCTACGTATGGCGAGATTGTAAGTCGAAGAGAATCGAAAAAGTATCTGACGCGACCATCGCTGTTCCCCCCCTGCCCACAGGGGTTGCAGTCATAATATGCTAGCATAAAACATGTAAACACGTAAAAACATTGACAGCACCATTCATTCGATTCGCTGACAAAAGGCTAGAAATGCGAAAAATACAAATCATCACACACGAATACAATATACTATACACTTATAACAACACTGACACTAAGGATTCTCGATGTTGTAACACTGTAACTTTATGCTATTAACTGCTGCTTGTATGCAGTTGTAATCTGTAGTAGGTAACAACACAACGTTCTTAAAAAAAAATCACGGTACGCGTAACAAAACGGATGATCGCATCCCTGCGCGTTTTTCAGATATGAAAGGCGCAATAATTGAAAGCATGAAAAATGAAAGAGTGAGTTTCGGATACGAATGAGCAAGGAGTGAACGATCAGCGATCAAATGCGAGAGATCTATTATATAGTCATTTAGCTAGAGTGAAATTGAATTGCGAACTGGGATGAGAGAGAAAAAGTGACGAAGGCGCCTTATATTTGAACGAAAAACGTGACGAGTGTTAGGAAGCGCCATGCCATAAACATAAAAACACACATATATACATCTACACAGAAACAAAGTATTTCGTATAACGTTACAGTCAGGCGTCATGTTAATCGATGTAAGTGCGGCATGTCATGTTACAAACGATTTTAGACACCGACGTGACCCCTGGGCCAAGCAACCGGTGACCTTCGGTTTGATCATGTTCGATACACCATTTAACAGACGTAGCTTACCGTCTACACGTATGCCGGAGTTCCGATCGGAAGACATTTTTACGCCAGGGGGGCACGTTTCTTTCCCGGGTGCGCAAGAAACATCCGTATTTCGGGTTTTAATCTAATTACGTAACGCCACAAGGCAGACACTGCCACACCGCAGAGTGAACGCGAGAACACCACGAATATCATTACCGCTCTTATTCGAAAGCGAATCAGTGGAAAATGAAAAATTGTAAAAGAAAAAAGCAAAAAAATATTCAAGGGTAGACCGTAAAACTATTATTGTCGTCATCGTCAGGCTCGAGAGAAAAATTATTTGAATTCTAGGAAACAATTAGAAAAGAGAAAATTTAGAAAAGTGCTGAGAATGATTCAACATTGCGCACAATGTAGAGTATAGAGGATAATAATTGGCGGCAATTATTCATAAAATGAAGTAGTTATTGTAGTTTTAATTTTAAAAATTTAATTCGGTAATTGAGGCTAAAAAATTTAGAGTTCTGAGTTATTAGGTTCTAATTTGTTATACTCTACATTTTAAGATGTGAATTTCTAAACTGTAATTTATATATATTCGGTGTAAATAAGGAGCCTGACTGTGGTCGTTTCATCGGCATCGTACCTCATAATATTCTAGGCCCTAAATCGATACCTATCGTTAATCTCGTGTAATGTACGTGCATTATCTACCACTCGAACATTTCATCCTCATAATCATCATTGCCACCGCCATATTGCAGTAAAAAAAGGAAGCATAAAAAGCAAAAAACTGACATGACACATTGCGAAAACATTGCCCAGCTCCATTGATACGCGGCGCACAATGGTCGCGAATTATTAAGAAACATTTGTGTATAGAGAAAAAGAAACTTAAACTTAAGCACTTCGCTCGTAACGAACGCGTTCGTCTTTAACTCTTTATCCACTTAGGTATATGTGTCGCGGAAGATTCGAAAAAGAGGAGAAGATTTCCCTGAGAGAAACACGAGAAAGATTGAAGATCGATGAATAGAATTGGACTCTCTCTTAAAAATAATGTGGAAAATTTATCGAAATTGGTATTGAACGGTATTATTATATTTGTGCAATATAAGCGTAGTTAGGAAAATAATCGGAATTTTAAACCGCAGTTTGTCGTTCAAATCGAGATCTTTCCTTCTTCCTCTTTGGTTGTGTTTGTCTCTATTTAACAAAGCGATTCAATTTAGACTTTGGAATTCGTTTATGTGACACAATCTTCTCCAAGTTTTCGCAAGCCATCGACGGCAGGTCCACGCGTTTTAGTTCCTCATCATTTACATAATTCCTGTATGTACGATTTTTAATATTAGTAATTTCGGGTCGACTTAAAACCGATCGGAAACATTATAGTGAAATTTTCCTCCGAGAGCTTTCTAAACGTTGAACTCAATGAATCGTTGTTTAGAAAAAGAATTTTTAAGTTTTTTGTATCGTCTAAACATGTTTTTAATCTCATAGGTATCCATAGACTATTTAATTCAGTATTAAATTGTTCGCGAGTTAATTTTTAGACTTGTTAAAAATCCCGAATTTTAAACTTTTTAAATCGACAACGTAATGTTGAATTCATAAAAAGCTCTGGATGAGTTCATTTACACGTGATATTCGTAATGAAGGAGACGAGATCGCAGCATGCAAATAAACGAATAAATAAATTAAAAGAGATGCAAAGAAAAACATGCAATTCTACGATCACTGCCAAGGGCGTTACCTATATTAACGTCGGTTTCGTTTTCTTAGAAAAAAAAAATCGTGGTTGTCGTTTTTCGCGGCCCTGTCAGGCTGATTGTTCATAATACTGCCAAGCGTAGAGTTCGAGTCTCTGTGGCTTTTTTGTTTTTTAATAAAACTTAATAATACTCTTCTACGCCGACTTAATGCGCGCATCATGAAGCAATCTGTCGTTCGACTGTCTGTCGGTCCGTATGTATGTCCGTCTATTTTCCCATTCGAGATTAAGAACTCGATTTTTAATAACGGAGACTGCAATTAAATTCGAAGTCCATTTTTTTATCATGTCAATTAAAATTCTTCTTAGCGTTCTCCTTATTGTAATTTTACTTTAAATTTTAGAAAAACTGTAATCGTAATTTTTAAATCGTAATTTTAGACAGTCATTGGACTTAAATGGAAATACTCAAGCTAAACTCTATGCATTTGAATAAAAAATGGATTTCAGATTTTCGATCCAGCCCTCCTTTTTTGATAATTAATGTCCCTGTTGTCAAGACCTGCCGTCATCGGTTCCGTTCGCTGTCGACTAATTACTTATCCATTTACTCCTGTACTTGCATACACGTGCAATATACATACACGAAATTCACAAACAAGAGAGTACGCAATATATATTACAATGCGATTTTAAATTTATGTTTTAAATTGAAATTTTTAATTTAATTACAAAGTTGGAAAATTTCTGACCACTGCTGAATCGGAATTTGCTCGTCAAACTCTAGGAAAGTAAAAAATTAGTTTGATTAGCTAAGAATTGAAAACTTTACAACTCTCGAGTTAAATTCATAAATGCATTCACACTAACACAAATACACACGCACGTCAGAACGTGCGATTTTTTCTAACTGCGTATCGGGTATTATATCTAGCGTATCTAATATATACTTACTTGTATTTATTCGAAATTACTGTTAAATGAAAACAAGAGACAAGTGAGAGCGTGTTTCGCGCGTGTTAGAAAAAAAAAAAAAAAAAGAATTTTTAGGAAAACTTGACCGATGGCTTGATGGCAATTTATCGCAAGAAATTAGGTGATCAAAAAGAACTTTCATGGAAAGATTTTTTTTGAAGAATATTATTAGAGAATGTTAAATTTGGATTGCAAAAAGATTAAAATTCGGATTTGAGAGAGAATGAGAGACAGAAATCGTCAAGAATTACGATTGGTGCTTTGGAATACATTAGACTGAATTATTGTTGTACGTTTAAAAAACGGGGAGTTTACTCCCGATAATAATTGGTAAAGCATTATTTCTATTTGGGAAAATTTTATATGCGCTAAGCACGTAATTTGACACCGGAATCGATACAGACTCATATACGCATTATTGTATTAAATACACACAAGTACATGTACACTCTTTACAAATATTATTAGAAGTTCCGTTCGAGCTGCGCTGTGCACTCGCCCAATTTCAACGTTGCGCGTCACCAATCAAAACATTTCAAAATTTTCATCCAAATTTTTTTTATGTAATTTTTTTCTTTTTTGTAATTAATTAGACAATCTACTTAAAAGTAAATGAGAATGTCGTAGACAGTTGATAAATTCAAAGAAAGAAAGAAAAAAAAGAAAGAAGGGTTTTGCGTTGGTACGCGCAAGCGTAAGCCATTTATATACACTATTGCTAATCGCACTTTGGGCAGTTGAGCGTGACAAGTACATCAACAAATATTATATTCTAACGATTATTAAATGAGATAATATACAATAATTTTAACAAATATAAAGGTCTTTAAGCATATAGATCGTTAATTGAACATTTAAGATGAAGCAAGCATTATAAAGAATTTAACAAAAAACTGAAAGAGTGAACGAAGGGAGAAAATCTTTAAAAGCGATCAGTTACTGCAATGTATTTGTCATTTGTAATGCGAAATATGCTTAAAAAAAAGTATGTAAAAAAACAATTAAGCAAACAGTCTCGAGGCGAGGCATAGACTGATATGACTGAGTGGTAGAGACACTCCTGCTGCACCGTACTGCTATTTTTTGTGTACTGCATTCATTGTACGACTCCATTGCTCTCATTGGTTGCCAAGTTTCACAAATTTTACGCCCGTCGCGATTTTCTCCATCATTTTTCTAATACGTGGATTATTATTAGATTATAATAATAGATAAACTTAGTGTACGTTTGATTATTTTTACTCGGAAAAAAAATTCAACAAAAAATTGTCGAAATTTAATTATAAATAAATAATTTAATTTAAAAAATAATTTTATCTCAATTCCAAAATTCAGGAGGACTGTGCTTAAAGTTTAGTAAGCAGCATCCACGGATTGGCGACAGCATGTCGGAGATTAAAATTTTCTGTTAGTTCTTCCGGTCCGATGAGGGCAGTGGTATGGAACGATAATAGAACAATAATCGATCACACACGAGATGATGCTAAGCGTAGGATATCGCTTTGAGCGTTTTATTATAGCGTTCGAACGAAAATTCAAAGAGCGAGACTTGTGTTGGAAGCGTTTGGCAAATTGAAAATAAAGAGAAGGCTGAGAGAAAGAGATGTGCATTCAGATATTGTATATATTTAAAGATAGTTTAAGCGAGATTGAGGGAGTGTGAACAGAAGCAAGACGGATCATACCATATAAATGTGTACAAGTTTGTAAAGCACGCAATGGGAAATTTATGTGGATCTGTTTATTAAAAGGCTCGAGATTTTTAATGCAGTCAGGTAAAACATCCGCAAATTGTAAATTGAAATTATTAATGCAATTTTTAGCATTCAAGTAAAGATCAAATTTTTCCCATTGAGTCGCTCTGCCAATGATTTACGTTTTTTATTACATTGTTCAAGAAACTATATTCACACGTATTGAAAGCTTAGAGAAGAAGAGTCGACGAAATCATAAAAGGATTTTTCATTTTTCTTCTCTAATTTTTTGATTGTGATTCACGATATAATTGTTAACAATTCGCGCCACCTTCCACAAATTACGAAATCGTAGGGGACGAAGGTAAAATTTAATTTTTTTACCATTTTTGGATTATTCATGTAACTTTACTCCTGAAATCTACTTACAAAAATGTTTATTGTTACCCAGAATTGGCATAGTATTTTGTTTCCGATATAAAATACTAGACAACCTGTAGATATCCCAACGCCATATAAGTACACTGGTATTATTACAATTAGTAAAAGCGTCGACAATGAACCGAGCTTGTGATGTTGAAAAATTTTGTAAATCTTTTTCTCATTGTAGTTCTCTTTATTTCTTTTTCTTACACTTTGCAGGACCGCAGACCGTAAAATTGCGTTCTTTTTTTATTGTAATTTTTATTTTGTTGAAAGGATATTTTAATTTGATTTTATTACTTTTAAAAAAAGAATTAAACAATTTTTAATTACTAATTTTCTGTCTGCGGACTTGTAATTTTGTCGAAATTTCCCGTTATTTGGGCGATAGAGTTACAGTCTCGAAAGAAAAATATAGAGCTAGAGAGATACGATTACTTTTAATTGTTATTAATTTTAATTATTATTGTATTGTAATATTAATTATGTTATTCAATAATTGAGCGATTAATTGATTAATCCTGATTGGACCGTGCAATATGTACAAATTTCGACTAAATTACCTTTTTATATGGAAATATTGCGATTAGGCACAGCGTTGGTGACGATGTAGCGAGTCGAGAGTACTCTGCGTTGAAAACTGAAAATAACCACACACCTACACACACTCACGTACACATGTTAAAAGAAAAAAAAGGTGAGCGAAGCCCTCTGTCTATTGTATATTATTTTTATTTCCACCTTTTTTACATAAAAACAAGCAAGATCGGCATGGACCATGCTATGTATGGATAATAGAGTAAATCTTTCAACAAATATATAACTGTCTTTTTCTTCGATTTTTCGATCACTTATCCTTCACCCATTCTACCAAATCCAGATGAGTTTGGAGAAAATAACAAGAAAACTTTCAATTTTCAAGTAATGTGATGAATTTGAATTTCAAATAAAAAGTACTGTTATAGTTAAGTTGCGTGAGAAATATAAATCACTTCTGTTTATATATTAATTTTATTTCCATCTTTGTTTTACATAAAAACAAGCAAGATCAACGCGATGTGGGCCATGTTACGAATAGATGATGATATGTTCCAATAATTTAACAAATAATATATAACTGTCTTTTTTCGATTAATCAATATCTTGCCCCCGACCCATTCAAAAAACATTTTATTGTATCTATTTATTATTATTTTTAATTCATACAGTCCTATCATCATAAAAAAGAAGTTGCAATTATATCAAAAATATATTCTCGCAATCTCGAAATTTGAAGCCACATTCTATTGGTTGAATCTTTATTCGCCGCCTTTAGAATACTTTAGAATCAAGATTGTGTAAATGATCCCAATGACCAAAAAATTGTATGAACTTTAAAATTAGAATATTTTAATATGAGATGATAAAAGAAATTGTAATAAAAATCCTTATTTGAATAAAGAAATCTAATTGAAAATTGGTTTCTTGAGTGAGCATCGAGCAAGAAGTTGCCTTCGATTTTATCATATGGACACACAACACGTAAACATGTATAATTCTTTTGTTCTTCATTTTTTCAAAACATCCAATAAAAATCTGCTCTCGCATACGATCGAGAGGTGTATCTCTATTTCGATAAAAATAGTAATTTTAGACAATAAGTCACGTTTTACTTGCATACCAAGTAGAGTCTCGGCATTTACAAGAACTTTTGTTTTCTAGATAATCGTCCTTACTTATTTACACCAAGAAGAGAAATGGAGGAGGAGAATCCTCGGGATGCAAACTTGGACAATCCTCCAAAAATCTTCCCCTCTAAGTTGTCGGAGAGCAAATGAGGAAAATCTTTTAAGGTATTCTTCTTTTTCAAAATGTTGAATATGAAGTTTGTATTTGACGTTCCATAATGTTCAGATTTCTCATTGTGCTTGTGATGCGACTTGGAGTTGTGCATTTAATACTTTGGTATCTCCTATTAGTTCTTCAAAATTCTATGGCTAGGATGTATATTCATTACCTGTTGGGATTTAATATTTGAATATTTCGTATTTAATTACTAAATTCCATTATAATTGAAGAATGATTCTCACCACACGCTGCACTTATGTGTGGGATTCATTGGAGAACCTGGTGGACAGTTGTAGGCCCTGGAGAAGTCCTTGCTATTAGATAGCGGGCCCAAAACACGTGCCCGGCCGGGTGAGTGAACACTGCTTCTAACTTTAGTCCGTGCATCTTCAGGTCGCATGGTACCGCACCATATTTGTGCATAATTCAAAAAAAAGAGTTGATCATGAGTCAGGTTGACGCCAGGTAGAAAAGGTTCTTCCCCATGATTTGCCACCCATTTCTTGTAGGCCTACCAAAGATATATTATTGTTGCTTAAGAATGAAAAATGCAACTGGGCAAGTTGGAAATTTGTACATACGTATGATGTATAGAGAGAAGTAAATGAGTTTACCCGAAAAGCCTGTTTGAGACCACCATTGTCTGCGATATTCTCACCCTGGGTCATTCTCCCATTAACATAAAGATCCACTTCTTGAAGTTTGTATCTCGAATATTGATCAACTATGCATTGGGTTCTTTCGCGAAAAGCTCTGATAGTTGCATTATTCCACCATTGCATCATGTTTCCATCTTTATCGAATTGACGACCCTTATCATCAAAGCCATGAGTGATTTCATGTCCAATTACCACCCCGATTCCACCATAGTTTAGAGACTTTGGAAAGTGCTGAGAGTAAAAAAGCGGTTGCAAAATTCCAGCTGGAAAAACTAAAAACAAGCCTTGAGTTTAATTAGTTTTTTTACTATAATTAAAGAAAAATTTAAGGCTTACCAATGTCATTGTTATTGGGATTATAGAAAGCATTTACGACAGCTGGCTCTGTTGACCACTTTTCTTTATCAACGGGTTGGCGCAACTTTTGTAGATTTTGATAAGCATCATACTTTAATACTGCCAATATATTTTCCAAAAATCGATTGCCTGTTATATTAAGCTAATAAATAAGAAAAATGAAATTAAAATAGGTATGTAAATTTTAATAAACACTTCATACAAATAAGGAATAATGTTCGCAGAAAACTTTACCATAATGTATTCTTTGGCTAATTTCTTTGGATCTTTCAAAAATTCAGGGTAACCAATTCTCTCATTCATGGAATCAGCTTTGTTTTTTGCAACAGCTCTCGTTTCATCATCCATCCACTGATTTTCAACCAAAAGCTCATTGAAAGCTTCTCGAATTGTTTGAATCATTTGCAAAGCAGTTTCCTAAAACGAAGCAGTTTAATTTCTTTTCCAATGTTATTTTACTCTATCGCAAGCAAATTTCTGTTACTTTTATAAGAAATTTTAAGAAATAATTTAAACTGTTCATTATTATACTTTGCTTTCGTGATTGAAATTCTCGCGAATAAAGAGTGCTCCGACTGCCATTCCCAATTTTTTATTTGTCCACTCTACACATTGAGACCACCTGGCTCTCTCAGTGAGGATACCTAGCAGAATTTTACGGAATTCTATCCTTTTCTGTTGATATTCATCTATCATGTGAGGCGTTATCGACATCACAAATCGCCACAGTATATAGTTATGTAGAGTCCTACAAAAAAAGTTTAATTAATAATTATTTATCTAAATGAAAAGTTCAGTTTCTTTTACTGTGATAATAATGTTTTTCTAGTTTGTCCCACCTGCGGTCAGTTTTTGCTAAAATTTTCCCCATTTCCACAAAATACGGCATTGCGTACGCGACAAGAGGTTCTTCTTCAGTAATAGGTGTAAATTCTTGAAGGTAAAGGTGCCATTTAACTTGAGGCACTTCTCTTTCTAGTTCTCGCAAACTCAACTTTCGATAGACAGATGAAGTGTCATGACGATCCACTTCCGGAAGTGAGGCCTGAAACCAATCCGACCAAGCCATAGCCTATTTAATCTTTCATAGAAGCTTTTTTTCCTTTAGAGTGTAAATATTGAAGCTCTTGGCCCAAAGAGAATATTGATATTAGGCATTAGTTAATTCCCGTTAATGACAATTTTCTTAATAATAAGAAAAATTAAAAAACATCCCATAGAAAATTTCATATAAACTTAATTACATTTCTATCTACACATATTTTGGCCAAGAGCTGTGCAGCGTGCAGTCTCTTTATTTTTAGAGTGCACACTATTTATACAATATAAAAATTTATGGAAAAAACAAACATATACAAGGTTTATTTAGATTTCTTTTCTATACAAGGATTTTTTAAATTTACCCACCCCCGCGGTTGTCGACGGGAGGGGTCTGAGCAGGCCTGAATATACTCTCACAACATTTAGATTAAATTGCAGATATTACATACATAATTAAAGGATAATCGATAAATTACATACATTGGCCAGTTCCTTTTCAAGTGCAATTACAAGTTTGAATTCCTCAGCCGCTGTTTTCGGGTCAGCTCCCAAAAGAATTGCTATGCTAGTCATGTAACGATGGTATGCTTCCAACTCAGCCTCACTGTTTTCCTTCTGATAATAATCTCGACTTGGCAAAGCAAGTTGCATCTGATCAAGCTAAAAGTAAAACTCCCATAATTATTCCCAATATTATTATTTTAGTGAGAGCAAGTTAATTTTACTGTAAAAATTAATTATTAATATTGCAATTTACATCTGTATAGTTATAATTAATTGGAGGCATCAATTCAAAATTATTGTAAAAGATATATCTTGTAAGTAATAATACTTAATACATCCTTGGGATTTAAATGGATCAATAAAAGATGTTGTTTATAAGAATTATTACAAAACTACCTATTTTCCTTTAGTCATCGACTAAGGTCTTACTTTGCCGGCGCACCTGGAGGATGTTCATCGAGGAATTCTTGTCGTCAGGACCAACCCACTGCTCGAAAAGCACGCCTTCGTTAAATTCACCACGTAATCGGCCCAGAAGAATTTCCACTGAATATGAGGGTGATTTCCATAAAGAACCTTCAACTACAGGCCAACCCCCAAGTGACTTCAGCACCTTTCGTAGTGGTTCGTCTCCAATTTTCCGTATTTGAGCTGCATACAATATTTTAAAATCAATATTACCTCATTTATTATTCCAAACGGAATAATTAATTCGTTCATCGAAAAAATCAGTTCTCTTTCTTATTATTATTATTATTATTATATTCATGAAATAATTATTTCGAGTCTTTAAAGTTGATTATTATTAAAAAGTTATATATTTTACAGTTGAACAGTACATATAACAAGCAAACGTATTTATGTATTCTTTTCATTTCAACGTTTTCCTCGAAAACCCTTGAATTGACAATGGAACCGGAAGTCTCTTTAACTGTCTTCTCCAAGCTCTGTCATTTTCAGAGGAGAGATAGAGAAATTCTATGCATTTGTGAGTAACCGCGATGGAGTGAAATAATAGAGATGCGGACTTTTCACTGGGTCATCCCAGTTTCTGTTCTGACTTTTCCTGTATTTTATTCTCTTTCTCTTTACCGCGAAAGGGTCTCGTCTCTCCTTCGGTGCTTTTACCTTTTTCAGAATTCCTTAGAAAATCACTAATTAACTCTCTACAAACTTGAAATTCCAAATTCTAAGAAATTTCTTTTGTCTCATCTCTCCTTCTTGCAATATTAATTAAGATTGCTTTAATTTATTTCTTTTAAAGTGAAATTCTAAAAATTATGGCTCTAATATGCAAATCTTAACTTTTTCAAATATATCTAATATATGTATATTAATATTTTATATCTCATTGTTTGAAAACTCGATATTTTCGTTGTCGTTTCTGTTTTTGTACCCACGGATGTCCATGCACGACTTGTAGAACATCTTGGCCTTGACAGTTGCCTCGTTGTCATGACTATTTAATGGTTCTTCCAGTACTCGTTTAAGGATCACCTGAAGCTGATCCGCCATCACCTCAAAAGTGCTGATGGAGCTTTTGTCTTCCGGAATAACGTGAAGGCGATTCCACGTTCCACAGGCATATTGAAAAAAGTCCTCACAAGGCGAAGCTGTTTGATTCATGGCTGATAATAAACTAGCAGCTGTGCAACAACAAAGGGAAGCATTTTTTTACTACATAACTTTCTACAAGTAAGTGCAACTTTGAAACTAAAAAAAATAAAGTAAATTTAATGTAAGATAAAAGTAGACGAAGGGGATGAAGTTTGAATAGGTATAAATTGTAACGAGGCCTCAAACTATATCCCAGGAACCCAACAAGTTGTCCCTAATTGGTCCTGATGAGATTCTGTGGGATCTTGATTAACATCTCGCCAGCTAAATCGGTTAAGCAAGCCATAACGTCGCAGTCGTGAACTTGCTAAAATTAATTGCAATTTCAGTGGCTGGATATCCCGCAAATCAAATCAAATCAAGGGAGTTTTCGCGCATCCCTTCCTGTCATGATTAACACCATTTTCACACATAATACATAATACGTGGCTACCAAATAAAAAGAAAAAGAAAGCAACAAAAAATAAACGGTTTTTAAAAGTTTTAATTTAAATAAATATAAACTATAAATATTACGTTCAGTTAATAACTAATTATACCAATTAGATTGAAGATTTACCTGTTCTTACACATTCCTCTGTTAAACAAAGATTTGTATCTGTAACAACCAAATTTTTATATATTTAATTACAATAAAATCTGTAAATTAATAATGTCAATCATTATTGACATTAAATGATTCTAATTTGAAAATCAACAATTTTAGGCTCTTGAATAAACATTTGTTTGAATTTGAAGTCAAGTATATTTGATTGCATAAATTTTTAAATTTTTTTTAGAAGAGATTTAAGGGATTTATGTGGTAATAATAATAAAAATATATATGAATCATATTATTATATATGATTTTTGATTAAGATTCTTATTACCTTAATATCTGTACAATAATCTTAAAATATTATAACTTAAAGAATTGTTATATAAGAAAAGCATAAACCCAGTCTGTAATGACGTTTGTGAATTAATGTTCATACTGTTTCAGTAAATACTTATTATGTGCAGATCATGTCTTTAAATGACTACTGGCGTATTTCTTGTCTCATTCAGAGTCACTCTGCTTGGAGGATTCGACTAACGTTTAAGCGATCTTATATTCAAAGAAGATCCAAAATGTCAGGCATTGTAATTTAAAATGACGCAGTTAATGTTCTGAAGTCCTGAGCGTGCTCGCAGCCGTTATTATTGAATATATTAATAGAACAAAGGTAAGGTTTTACTGTTCCAAATGATAAGATCTAAACGAAGTTTACGTAAGTAAATCTAGTCTAAAGAAACTCTCTATGGAAATTGTACTGGTGAATTCATTCAAAGATGAAATTATTATATCTTCATGCTACGCATATTAATTATAAAATCCAGAATAAAAACTGCGTAAAGAATTATCTTTCGAACTAGAAAAAGTAAGAAAGATACAGTTTAAATAAATTTGAATACTTATATATGTACAATCTTTATTTGATATTTTGTCGTATGGTTCGCTTCCTTCATTATAGTTAAATCTGGAAGTTTGCCTGTTGCAAGGAAGTGAGCAAAAGTTTATCGGGAACACAAAGCACTTTGAGTAGAGGTCTGAACTTGAAGATACCTCTATTGCTAGCTATAGCATCTCACATTATGACAAGATACTGCTTGTAAGTTTAACAAAATAATTTTCGTGCTAGAATATTTCAGTAAACATGAAATAAAGAGAAGCAAATATAATGCTACGTTGTAATGAAGGATAGTTTAATTTAAAAAAAAATAAAAATGTAATTTAAATAAACACACAATATTCTTTGCGATCAAAGTTTCAACTCGATTTAACAATAGACAGAAATTTTAATATTCAGCTTACTTATGAAATTATAAGTTTAGATTAATGGGAAAGGATATAAAATTGTAAATTTGTGATAAGCAGTAGAACAGGCGCTTTATGATCAGCCGCCGAATGAGCTAGATTTACAATTTAAGTAGAAAAGGGTTTATATCGCCAGACAGTGAAGCACAATGAATTTATTGTTCAGCTTCTTTTATTCGCAGAATTGGAGAAGGTTTTAAAAGGAGAAAAAAAATTCTTGAAAGCTATGTAGAGGAAAACTAAAAAAATGTTGTGCATTCTGCATTATACATCAGCTTTATTAAAACCATATAGTAGAATTCAATTTAAATCAAATTTAAATTTAAATTCCATTTCTCGCAGTATCTTTTTATTTTTTTCAAGACGGTCACAGAAACTTGGCGATCTCGAGTGAATACCTCAATTTAAGATTATTAAGAATCTTTTTTCAGAAAATAAATATATAGTAACTAGATTGCATAAAAAGGAGTACAGAATAATATGGAAAACTTACGTGCTTCCTGACTGCATTCGCGTGTTAGAATGAGAAGGAAAAGTGTTAATGCAGTGATTGCAAGTAGAATGATCGCAAGAACAACAAGCATTAATTGTTGCCTATTAGTTGGTCCCCTATGTCGTCGTGTGATTGAAGCTCTGCTAGCAATGCCAGGGTGATGAAGTATAGTGGTTGTTGTACCTCGAGGACCATGTGTCACCTGCAAAAATGAAAAAATCATATTTATATAAGAATATTGGACTTTCATATATGGTATTTTTGACAAATTCAACGGGCAAATGTGTGCCAATAAATTGGCATTTAAACTTCATTACTTACCTGAAGAGATGTTTCAGAAGGCGAACCATCTCGTCTTCCGATTGGCAGAAGTTCGCCTTGTTCCGCCATCACTGTCGACCTGATATATCCGTTATTGCCCTCCGACATCATCTTTAATATCAATTCCTTTCCTGCCCCTTCTCCTTCTCGTTCTCCACCCTCGTCTTTTTCTTTTCCTTCAATTGTGAGGACTTCTTTTTTTAACTCTTCTTTGACTCTTCTTTGCTGGCTCTTCCTTAGAGGAGCCGCACTATCATTAGATCCTTTTCTTCTCAACTTTTTCTTCCACCAAACCTTAGTTTTCAATCCTTAAACAACAGCATCATGTCGAGGGTAAAATATCTCAGCTCCCCGAGGGTGAGAAACTAACAGACTGACCACCTTAATTCCTCCTGATCCACGTGTTTGATGGCCGAGCGATTCCACAGAGGAGAACCTCCCAGCGAGGGGAAGTTTACTGGATCACTAAAGGGGATCTGTCGGAAGATCGAGTCTTCACCGATCGAGTTTGCCCGTGGAATACTAAATAGGGAAGTCACGTGCAAATGGAAAAATAAGTAGAAAATAGATGCAAGAGGAGAAATGGACGTAAAAGGAAAAATGCATTCTCTAACTCGTTCCTCCAGTTTATTTGGAAACTGAGAGTATTTTCAGTTCGATCTTGGAATCTATCGATTGAACAAAAGGATTTCCAGTGGGAGAAACACTCTTTGCGCATTTACATTTGTTAGAAAAATCTTCAGCTTCGATTCACCCTCTTTACGAGCTGCTGGTAGCACGGTTCATTGACCGAGATATATTCTCGAACCAATCACCAACTGCGACACCTTTTTACACCCCCTCAAGGTGCGAACATGGTCCACTGATCAAGGGTCTGCTTCCACAACATCCATCGTAGCTTCAAGTCCATGAGTAAGTTTCAACCAGCGGAAGAATAAATTCTTCAACTTCAGATGCAAACCAGCAGGTGAGGTCCCACTTGCAACTTATCAAATTTACTTAACTTTATACAACTTATTCAATTTAGACGATTTGTTCAGGATCTTTTAACTTTAGAAGTTTGCGTGGATTTAAAACAATACTTGGATCATGCACGTTAGATGATCTTAAAATTAAAAGTTCGTTAAAGTTAAAGGACCGTAAAATGCAAAAGATATCTAGAAGAAGCGTCTAGAAGATATTTAGATGCGGGGTTGATAGTAATCACTCTACTTGGACTTTTTCCCATTTGCTTACGGGTTGCTGAAGTTCTTTTCAGAATCTTTGGCTCTATTTGTTTTTCTTCTTGATATGCGAGATTTTGCGTTAATAAACAACGATTGCCGGTGGCGGTGACGGCGGTCGGTGCCGAACTGGAAGCCGCAAACCAGCAGCACCATCAGCACGTTGCTATTGCAAAGTCTCTACCACCACCATCACCATCACGAACATCAACATCAGGGAGTAGCACACTTCTGCTTCTTTCCCCATGCAATATACCCATTTCTGGTACCTGCAGGTCGATACCACGCATGCGCTTGGGGGGATGAAATAACCAGTGTTCGGTGGATTTAGATTCGTGTCTATTGGGGAACTGGCATGTTCATGAATCCACTTCCAGAGGGTTGATTTTCATTCATTCGTGTGTTTATTTTTTAATGAGATTTTTGAATGAGTAGATATGAAAATTAAATCACAGATGCAGCTAAGTTATCGCAACCTTGTGTTACTGAAATAAATGTACTATTTTTAATGTAAAAAAAGAGAGACGTGCTTATTATAGGGGATAGCTGCTCAAAAATATAATAACAGGCGTTAATTTAAACGAAGATATTCGAAAAATTAAACCACTCTATTCTATAGCAGTATTTTTCATAATGTAGTACTTATCGATATTTGGGAAACGTTGGGAACAAGGACACTATTTATTATTTTATTACATCACCCTATATAATTATTTACCTAGCAATGATAATAATTAAAATCAGATAAAATTTTACACGTATTAAATAAATAATAAACAATATAAAATATAGTAGAGGATTCAATTTGTAATGAAAAATAAATTAGATCAATTTTGTATCACATATTACAATTTTTGTTATACATATATATGTATATATTGTATAGGTAGTTAATGCGCGCTCTACTATATCAATTTTGCTTGAAAAGTAGAAAAAGATAACTATATAGATATAGATGCATGTATCCATGAAGTACAACGCAATTTCCTTTTCAATTTCCTTAAATTGAATTTTCTTCAAAACGAAAAGTTGCAGATAACTCCCGGCAGATTAAGCGAAGATCGATAGCTTATTGCGAAATTCCTATCGGAAAAAGTGTTATTCGGTGCAAAAATATCAAGACTTTCGACTCAAAATTTTTGATAAAAAATTTTGAACTTTTCACGATGAAGAAAAACAAATACCTGAGGTTTTAATCATGCCATGAGCTTTAATTGAAAATTATGTTTTAATAATGGTAACTTGTAAAGAATGTATAACTGATGCGCATTTTAAGAAGATAAAGAAGAAGTATAAACTATAGAAGAACTATAAACTATACAGAATTGGTAGCAGATGCTCCATTTGTACGGAATTGTTTGTTTTTGCGTCGATCATGCATTCTATTATTCACATTCTTTATTCTGTGTTGCATAGAATTCGTTTTGTTCTCTTTTGTTTGTTCCCTTTATACTTTTTCTTATGCATTTACAACCTTGGAAATATTTTCTGCTCGCACTATTTTTTGCTGAAAAACCAAAAATCCGAATATGAAAAAATATCAAAAAAATAATTAATAATACCCGAAAATTCAAATTTCCGAATAAAAATAGTATTGCCAAAAATGTTTATTAATGAAATTTAAATATACCTAAGATATTTCTTAACTTATGTAGAAAATTAGCGAAATTTCAAATTTTTGAAAATATAAAATACCGGAGTTTTCAAATTCCTGAAAATTCAAATTTCTCTTAAAACATTTTGTTTAATATTAAACAAAAAATTGGAAATTCGAAAAATTTTAAACTTTCAATTTATCAAAAAATTTAAATTTCCCGCCAGAGTTCAATTTCTAAACGCGCTCTTCTTTATCGACAGTGATATTTTCGCAAGTTGACACATGCCGCCATCTTTGTTGTGTATTTCATTGCAAGAAGAAGCAAACTAATAATTTCATTGCATTTCGTCCGGCGTGTACGTTTTTTTCCAAACGGTTCTCGACAACAGACTGTGAGTGACTGTGAGTGGGTGGACATGTTATCGTCTAGCGACGCGTTGCCCCGAGTGTAATCTCCGTTTTCCTGTGGGAAATCGCCCTGCCGTTTAAGGTTAAATTTCAGGCAACAATACACATCGCTATGTGAGAAATTCGCTCGCGCTCGGTGAAAGTCCGTTAGCCTCGATTGTAGTGCCTCGTCGCAATTGGAATTTGCTGCGATTTCCTTCAATTCCCTTTTTCTCGCTTTGCATCTGCCATCGTCGTTGCACTTTGGCTAAAGTAGCTACGTTTTTTTTCTTCCTCGAAACGGGAAAAAATCCCGTTGGGAAACAACGCGTGTCATTTCAATCGATGCTCAAGACGAGATGTCCTCAGATGTCCTCAAACGTATCCTTCGGTGCTTGCCGCACTTGCTGCTGCAACCAAATCAATTTCATTCGCAGTTTCTTTGCGGTGGTGATTGTCTCTTATCTTGTACCAAAAATCAATTAGGAGGATAACAAACAATGCGATAACCACCACGAACTTGTCACCGACCAGTACGTAAGTATCCACATTTTTTATCTTATCTTGTCCATACCACCCTTCCTGAAATAAATCTTTGGCACGCGTTCCCTCGTTGAGAATGAGAGCGAATGGTTTTAAATGTCAGTGTTTTCGCGTCACTCATCGATGGCTCCGTTCAGTTTCTATTAACAAAATTCATCTTTTAATAAGCATATACTTTTAGTTAAAAGACAGCATTGATTTTCTATCTACTGCAATTCTCTCGTCCTAGATTTCACTCTCTGATCAAAATTCAAGGTAAAATTATCAACATAGCTTTTCTATCATCTGTAATTCTTACTAGAGAGGATATAGCATTCTTAACCTTTATCACCTCTATATTTATATTTATGCATGTTTTTAGAACAAAGAACATTGAACTTCCGAATATAATTGTTAATGTTTTCTAAACTAAAAATAGTTCTAAAATATTAAATTGTTATAAAGTACTTTTGTAAAAAATGTGTACTATTCTCAGTTGTAAGTAGAACAATATTTCTAAACAATTTGAATGTGAATTACTCATTTAAATGGAATTTCGCCTTTGCTCTGACTTCTGTTGCATCTTTTTACAACAAAATATATTTCGCAAAACGAGTTTCCATTCGGAACTTGGTATCCTTAACCTAAAAGCAATTTTTAATTATTGTCTTGATTGAAACCTGAAACCTTGGGCTCTGAATCAGAGAAGTATAATTACGCAGGTTTTTTGAACTTGATTATCTCGACTGAAACAAATTATGGGTGACCGAGTGACCGTACTTGCTGTACTTATATATTACATAGTTTATACATATATAAAATGTACTCTTTAATAGATAACAGCTTTTTCACGTACCAAACACTAGCTTTTGCCGAGTGGTACTAGACTTTGCTTTGATACCCGCTCGTGGAACATTATTTCATTTCCTGTTCATGGAGAGATCAGTGAAATGATAAATATTCTATTCGTTTCGTCCCTGTCACCAATCACGCGATATTATTACAATTTACGCTTTAAACGGCCGCACTTTTAGCGCAATTTACAAGCCATTGGCTTATAAAATTGCACTCATGAAGTTATGAAATCGAAAATCAGGTCCCGACTGGATTGAAGTGAAGTTCATGTCTTCAATTTCATAACTGTGCAACTTCTGTTTGATAAAACAATTGATTTATTTTCTTTGATAAAATATTTTGTGTCTTTATTATAAAAAACTGCATGTAATGTTAAAGTTTTAAACAAATTCAATCATGATAAAAACAGAAAACATGTTTTTATCCAGGAAATGTGGAAATTTGAAAAGGAAAGTTCGTTAGACACCCAGTTAAGAGTGCCACTTAACAAATTCACCTCGTTATGCACTATTTGTTTTCTAAAAAAAAAGCTCGAACAAAAAATATCGTTTGTTTCATTGCAGATTGTTTAAGGACTAATCTCAAAACACAATGGCAGACGACGAAGGAACAGAGTGGTTGCAAGAGCTGCTGCGTGATGTGCAGCTCAGCCAGTTCTTTACAAGAATTCGTGATGACCTACAAGTCACAAGATTACATCACTTTGATTATGTGCAACCAGAGGATCTAGAAAAAGTAGGTTTAGGGAAGCCGGGCATTAGACGTTTACTGGATGCTGTAAAGAAAAAACGTGCTGCTCAGTGGAAAAAGACTTTAATCACAAAGATTAAGCCTGGGAGTAGTGCAAAAAGTAATAAGCGAAACTCGCAACCTATCGAAACTCCTTCCGTTTTAACATGTCTGATTCAAGACAAGGATGTTACTCTGTCTATTAAACTGGGGGATGGAAGCTTTGGCGTTGTTAGGAGAGGAGAGTGGACATCTCCTTCTGGGCGAACTTTACCAGTTGCTGTTAAGGTTCTGAAAGCTGATGCTCTTACCCAGCCAAGTGTGATAGAAGATTTCGTATCGGAAGTGCAATCCATGCATAATTTAGATCATCAAAATCTAATTAGGTAAATAAAAATGAGGGAAAAGTATACGAATTCCAAAAAAATAATAAAAATGCAAGAAAAAAATATTTTTCGCGATTAGTTCCTCTAAAATAGATTAATGATATTAATACTACTTAAAAATCAGATTACTTAAAAGTCTTCATTATCAAAAGTTACTGGCCTTAGATTAATCTAGGTTTCTATTCAATTGTTTCATATTTTTTTTATGAGTACATAATTATTTTATTTTATTGGATTAATATCATTCTCGAAATAAGTCACGTCTTGAAATTTCACAATACTGGAGAACGACTGAGAAACAAAAAAAAACTCTTTAGTTTTTAAACAATTATGTATATTTTTCCTGAAGTACTTCATTGGAAATGTTATGAAAACAGATTTACATATCCAGTTTCAATCATAAGGTAAAAGAATGTGTCGAGACACGTGGCGACGTTTTGATTTGTACATCTCATTCAAGCTGATTGAAAACTCGATTCTTACAAAGACAAGCCTTTAACACACTTTTCCGACAATGTAGTATGTAATTTGTTTAATTGATTCGTCGCTAAAGTGTCGCAACTACACATATTACAATTTATCAAATTTTCGTTCAGTTCAAATTAGGCCAATTTTTAAATGTATTTTTAAAAATTTATATTAAAATATCTTAATCTTTAATAATTCGATTTTAGTCTCAAAAATAATCGTGTGGCTTTAAATTTCGAAATGATTTCAACCTCTTTTTTTATGACAAGACAAGATACAATATTTTCTTATCTAGAGTTTCAAAACTAAAGAGTCTTTGTTTTGAGAACATTTTATCTATTATGTAATGCAAAACGTGATTTAAAATTACAAATAGAACTCTTATACTCAATTGTTAAATATTCTTGAGATATTTTTTTAATTTTCTGACATGTTTAATATCTTCTACTTTAAAAAGTTTCTTTTCACAGTACAGAAACTAATACAGAATTGTTGTTAACAGGTTATATGGAGTCGTTTTATCTCAGCCAATGATGATGGTGACAGAACTGGCACCATTGGGAGCCTTATTGGATTACTTGCGTAAGCAATGCAGTCACATTTCGGTCCTCACTCTTTGCAATTACGCATTGCAGGTAGCTACTGGAATGGCATATTTAGAAGCGAAGCGCTTTCTTCACCGAGATCTAGCTTGCAGAAACGTCCTACTGAGCTCAGTTGACAAAGTAAAAATCGGAGATTTTGGACTGATGCGAGCCTTGCCACAACAAGAAGATTGTTATGTAATGACGGAGCATAAGAAAGTCCCTTTTCCTTGGTGTGCACCTGAATCCCTGAAAGCACGGCAATTCAGTCACGCTTCGGATGTATGGATGTTTGGAGTCACTCTTTGGGAGATGTTGACCTTTGGGGAAGAGCCTTGGGTCGGACTAAATGGCTCAGAAATCCTCAGAAAAATTGATAGAGAGGGTGAGAGACTCTATGAACCAGAAGCTAGTCCACCCCCAATGTACCAATTGATGCTGCGTTGCTGGGCCCGGGATCCTCTCGAGAGACCAAGCTTTGCCTCTTTGAGAGAATCCCTGACTAGTATGGTTCCCTCTGTGATGAAAGCGCTTAATCGATTCGAGGAGGTCGATAAAATGTCAATTGAATCGGGCGATCAGATTGTGATCATCGACGGTCGTCCAGAGAATTACTGGTGGAAAGGTCAAAACCAACGAACTTTTCAAGTTGGATTCTTCCCGCGGTGTCTTGTTGACCCGATGAGACGGAAACAACCAGAAGATATCAGCAAGCCACTCGAAAACTCCTTTATTCACACTGGCCACGGAGCTGCCTTTGGAAAAAGTTGGGGTAGTCCTGTTTCTATTGATGATGTTTACCTTCGAAACCCAATGGAACCACCGGACATTGTCGGCACAACATTGGCCGATCCTTCGAAGAAGAGATTTTCAGCTGGGACACAGCGCTCTCGGAAACAATTTAATTATACTAAGTTTCAAAATGATCTAAGATCTAGTCCTATCAAGACAGCAAAAGTTCCCGTACCCGGAACTAGTCAGGAAGGGAGTCTCATAGACCTTTCTCCGGAAGAACTTGCAAACGCCGCCGCGTTGACTTCTCAATCTGAAACTGCTTGTCGGAGGGTAGTTAATATTCTCGATGAACCAATTGAGGCGGAAAGAGTACAACAGGATTACTGGCAGGAAGATGATCCAAGAACTTACGCCAACTTTCCTCGAAATGGAGAGCAGCAAGATTCCCAGCCGGATCCTTTCGACACATCGCGAGTTTTTATTAATCCCCCTCAATCTCGATATTACAGTGCCGTTTCTCCTGACATCGCTAGTCATTATTTCAAAGCTTCACAACCTTATAGTAATGCTCGAAAGGACGAGATGTCTAGCCAAAGCGGTGCTTCGAATCAATACGCTCGTGAAAATAATGGAGAAATTAGTCAGCATTCCATTAACTTGAACAAAGACATTAGAAGTGAAAATATGAATCTAAACGTTAATGTGGATGACGAGGGCAGCGAAAACAATGGAGATCATTACAGTGAGATTGATAAGGTCAGTTTTAACCAAATTTCTTTTCTTTTCTTTTCTTTTCTAATTAACAGTCATCACAATATTAATTGTCATTAAAAAAGGTGAATTTAAAAAAAAATGAAAGAAGATTAATAGATGATGACCTGTAATGAATTAATTAAATAATAGGCAGTATAAATAATAATTGTATATCTCCACAGGTTAGTCCCACTCCATCAACGTGGCCTGAAGATTTGGAGAGCGGAATTCAAACCTATGTGAATGTGTCAAGTCTTCCTGTAGCAGTAGGACCGCCACCCGTACCTCCACCAGTAGGTCCTAATGAGAGTCCGCAGAAGCCGAAGTCTAACGTCGATCTTGCTCAAAGTATGAGCGAGTTAACGGTCGACACGAAAGCTCAAACTTCTCCTAAGAAACTGGACCCTGCTTTCCTCGCAGAATTAGAAAAGCACCTTGGAGAAAAGGAAGCTTCAAAAAACACGAACGCTACTCAACAGCAACAACAACAACAACAACAACAATCAGCCGTTGCTAGTTTGCCTTACCCAGGCGTTCAAAAAATTCAAGATAACGCAGGAATTCCAATGCTTCGACCGCCACCTGTTAAGTCCAAGTCACCTCAAAATGATCCACGTGCAGTAGTGAACATTACGAACAAAGTACAAAACTCGTGGCAATCGAAAAGTACCAATATTCAGAGACCGAGAAGTCAGTTAGGGCAAATTGGTGCAGTACCAAATAGTCAAATGCTGGAGAGCACAACTGACGCTATTGTGAGTCAGATGTGGCAACAGACACATTCTCAAGGCCTGCCTTCTCAAAATATATTTCCGATTCAAACGAGTATCCAGCAAACTCAAACAATGCAGATTTCCTTCCAAAGCAGCGCGAACCTGTTGCAAATTGCTCCCAGTAATTTAACGCACGCCCCAAGCAATCTTCAAAATGCTCAAAGTGGTCTCCTTGCACAGAATCTCTCTACGAACCAGAATTATTTTCAGCAACAGACTTTCGCCCTACCGGTGCCAAATCAAAGTGTCAATCACAACATAACTCAGGTACAGAATGACCTTCAGCATCCCTCAGCGACAAATAGTCGATATAGTAGTTTACCGAGACCTGTCTCGCAATCAGGGGCTGTACTTTCCGAACAAGTTTACGCTGAGTTGAAACAAACTGTACCGAATCTCGAACAACTTTCACAAAGCGAGTTTAATACTCTTTATAATAAGACTGTTCAACAAAATATTCTCAGGAACTATCACTCTAATAATGTGACTACAACTTGCAACAATGCGTGTGTGTCCACTTCGAATTACAATTGTCAGCAGCAGACAACTATGAGTATTACGAATAGCCCTTCTCAGTCAAATATTCGTCAGGGTCAGACCCTACCGAGGTCGTATAAGCAGGAAAACCCCTATGACTTTAGTTCTAGTTTAAAGCAACCACCTGTCTACAATCCTCCACCAGCTTGGTCACCCCTGAAACCAATTCAGAATGGATTTATTCCGAATCAGTCTCCAAAACAAAACACGAATTTATGTGCCAATCAAGCCGGAAGCCCTAATTTGATGCAATTCACGCCCACGAGAATTTCACAACCCTCGACCTCACAACCTTCTTCTAGTGCGCGAAGTCTTTTACCCCAATTGAACGAGACGACGATAAATACGCAATTAGCACCTTCCACTTCAGCGTATCCTTCTGGAATTAGTCCTCCATTGAGTGGAGCCTCGAAGCATTTGGTGATGTCATTAAATGACGAATTCCGAGCAAGTAAAGTTATGAAAGTTCAGAAAGAGGCTAGCGATGCATCACAGCAGGAAATCTTAACGGCGTTGCAAGCCACTGGATGGGACACGAGTCAAGCTGCCAAACAAATTCTTAAAGATAGACAAGCTAAGCTAGATTCTCTTATTAGGTGAGTTTGAAAAAAGATATTTACCTATTTCTTTTTACTGTACAGAGCGCCTCAACTGATGTAGTTAAAATTTTGATCAACAACTGCCAAATATTTTTTTAGAATTTTATTCAGATTAGGAACACTTCCGTTTCTTTTGTTTGACGTACGAAAACAGCATAGCATGATAAACTGCACTTCATATAAGGAATGTAAAACCGGAATCCATTCATTATAATAATTGATAACTCCTACATAAGTTATTCCCCTTCGTCGCGATAAACCGTCTGGCAAATATTAATACTATCAGACGCGTTTCCTACAGAAATATAATCTGTTCTTTACCAGATTTTGTTGCCTTTTTTAAAAATCCTTTGAAATTTTTTTAAATCATTAAAAATCTTCTGAAATACTTTAAAATATTTTGTAATTAATTGAAAATCTTGAAAATATTTTAAAACAATATAATTATTTAATCATTTGATTTTTTGTATTACAGACTAGGATTGGCAGATAGACAACAATGCGAAGCAGCGCTAAAACAGACTGAATATGATGTAGAATTAGCAGCTTCCCTCCTGTTGGATCGTGCGAGGTGAATATCGTCTCTGATAGTTCTTCTTTTAACAGCTGAGCAAAAGGCAAGTTTAATAAAGAAAAAACTTGTAATTTTAGACTATTAGACGATTTCTGCATGTACATAACGAAAGTTATGTTAAGGAAACAGCGTTACTGTAAATTGAAGTAGCAGACATAGGAAATTATAAAGTTACTGAATGCTATTTTAAGGTTTGGACCTTTCTGATCAATGAACTTACTTAACCTTTAATTTTACCGACGTGTTTAATTTTTAAATTAGCTTAATTTTTTATGCTTCAAGACGAAATCCAATCACATGACTAAAGCTCCCGAGGAGCTTTAAGAGGTACAATATTTTGATCTAGCTAGATTTCGAGATAGTAGATACATTCGTCTGTGCATATAAAAAATGTATTCCAAATCGTGATATCGTTAAATTCTCTAAATTAATTTTTAAATTCTTTGCTACTTATCTTGAGTTACTTTCTTTTTGGAATTTACAGATGTTTCCACGTTTAATAAATTAAAATCTGCGCCACGTTTTGATTTTTTTTTTTTTGACGGGAATTTAATACTGTGATATATGCTGCTAAAGGCACTAGGCGCTATTGCCGAGGGACAATTAGTTCTTTGATCTTTCGTGAGATAGACAATTATTAAGATACAAGTGTATAGTAGCGACGATTAAAGTTTATTCCGTTACATGTAAATAGGAAAAGGTTAGCTTAATATTCTAAGAATTTCAATACTCTGTACATTCATCAAGTGCTTCTGGAGGCGCAAAACAAACTTCCGAGATTAATTCAAGACGTCCAAGGTGTAGAGAACAAAATCTGGTTCATCCCTCGAATAAAAAACACCTTTTTGTGTAAAATATTCGATTAGCTTATTTACTTTTTGATGTTTTAGTTTTTTCTTTTGTATTAGGATCAAAGTGCATGAGAATTATTGTTCGTGTCTTCCGACGATTAGGAAACAGTGTATTAGTTTTGATATTCGTATTCAACTATTCGATTAAGATTCGGACTCAGTATTCATTTTTGCGTGTTGAGAAAACACGCAAAAAAATCTTATTTTATCTTTCAAAAAATCAGAAACTTTAATTTCAATAATGAAAAATGAAAATTGCAAATTAAGTTAATGTACAATTTTCTTGGTAAAGTTCAGAAATCTCTAATGAAAGATATTTTTGAGAATAGTGTTTAATTCCATTTTCTAACTACGAGAAATATTTTTCTTGTAGCTACTTTTTAAGGTTTGTAAAACAGAAAAATCAACGATCAACAATGTAATTTTAGTTTTGGGTGAATTTCCGAAAGCGAGTTTCCTCCGATTTCATTCAGGCTTCGTATCAAGAAGGATCCAAAAATTATTAAAAAAAAAAAACAAAAAGTGATGTGTAATAAATGGTCGACCCAAAAGATGTTTTTTTTTTTGCGTTCTACAATTTTTGTTCAAAATATGATACATGGCCTCAACGAAATTAGAAGTAACGCGCTTTCGGAAGTTTATCCTTAGTTTTAAATCCTTAGTTTTAACACTTTTTACAACAAGTGTTATTCTTTTATAATTTTGAGATCACTCGGAAAAATTAACATTGGTAGATGAATCTTAAGATTCCAATAGTTTTATTATTTCATAACAAATGCGAATTACAGTCGTTGGAATTTCATCTACCAATTCAATCTAAAATCTATGTCAGAAATTAATGCGTATTTTCTTTGGTCAGCGTTGATAATTGATCGATTTACATCAGACTCTGATAACATGTCTGCATACACCTCGGAGTGCAGAAGAAATAGGAAAGGCTGCAGGCAATAATATAGGGTACCCTTTTCATTCGACCTTTCCCACAACCGTACACTTCTTTTATTGCACGACCTTCGATGATGTAGAAAATTGAGTATGGATTTCTAATGTCACGGAAAACTCTTATTGTTAGATGTTACATGTTAGTTATAGAGAAATCATATTTTTATGCTGCGTGAACTTATAGGAATTAAGATGTGAATTTGATGAATACATGGAGCAGAAGTGTTATCAGAAATGAAAAAAGTCGGTCTGTTATGAGATCCAGTGATGTTTCCATTTTTTTTTTTTTTTTTTTTTATAATAAGAGCCTTAACCAAACGGAATTTCATAATATTCTTCTTAAATCGTGTCAAATGTTACGTTATGTGTATCTTTACTTGCGTATGAATGTTGTCGAAACTTGTAACAAAAGTAATGCAAATACACAACCCTATACTCGTTAGATCTTCTTATTATTGAATACTTTGATATTCCTTGTATTCATAAATATTCTAATATATGTATTATCCATATTCCCGAATATTCTTTTAGGAATATATTCTTGCTATATGAAAACACAAAGTATAGTCGAGCCCTTCTTAAAGAAGTAGTAGATGATCAATTTGATTCGATGTTTAAATAGAAACTATTTAGACGAGAAATTAAATTTGAAGTAGAAGAAATTCAAGATCCCAATTAAAGAGAAATTAAGACTAAATCAATGAATAATTTGACTTAGTGTAATCAGCGATCGTCTATCCCTAATAAAGTGCCTTTCGCGCTCAAATGGTGGGGATGAGGTGCGAAACCTCTTTTGGTTTCACTCTGAAGAGAACGGCAGAGGACTCGGAGAACTCGTAAGGTGCACAAGCGAAAGCATTCGCGATGCGGGAAATGCGTATTCGATATTTGGCGCCGCCTCGATCAAATCATTAATTATTATTTTGAGAAATTTAAACACGTGTACCTAATCTTGTGTTATTGAAGTAATTTAAAAAAATAAAAATACTAAGCAAAGTTTGGATTTAATTCAAATTCCGTGAAATGTGTTTTAATGTAGGAGAGAAGACTGAAAAGAGAAAAAAATATTAAATATCGGAATATCGAAGAATATTTTAATAAAAACTATAAAGTGATAGATAGGAAGTGTTAAAAAATGCCAGGGGCGTCTTCGATTTATTGGAATTCAGTGGACTCGCAACGCTCTTCCGGCGACAGTTCCGGTGATACGAGGCACTATGTCGATCCTTGGGACTTGGAAAATTATGCTTATCTGAGACGACATAGTGTGGGGACGCCAATTTATCAGACTCAACCCCGTGCAGGACACAGTCGCTTATCGCAACACTCACGTGCTGAACCAGATTACTGGTAAATAAATAAATCTGCATCTTCTACATATTTAATCTCGACTAGAAAATATTTTAAATTACCTAACGAGTGATAGAGAATGTTTTATTCCTACCATTAGCGTTTAAATAATTTATGTACCTACTCTTATTTATTTTATTTACTACATTCGATTATGATAATTATTTCATTAACAATTTAAAGTTACATTTTTTAATAGTCAATTAATTTTAAATACAGGTATGCTCCACCGATAAAGGAACCTGGCTACGATGCTCCGGCATCAGTGGAAGAATTATATTTTGGGACATCAACTAGACCCAGTAACAGTTGTTATTATCATCAACCCATTTATGAGGATGAAGTCTCACAATATGCAGCACCCATTCCAGTCTACGCTCCTCTCTCCGGTGAGTTAATTTATATTATTTTATTTTATTTTGTTTTGTTTGATTTTTGAAATGATAAGAGCAAGGTCTCTTACCAAATTTTGCATATCGTCAACAACCTACGCTATAATCGTGTTCGATACTTTCAAAGGTGTGTAAACGAGTAATGATGAGTGACATAATCTTTTTTTAATCCTCAACCACTTATCGCCTTACATCCCACAACATATATGAAATTTAAACTAATCGACCACGATGTCAGAAAATTATACAGCTCTCATCCTCTCGAAAATTGACAAAAAATCTCTGTAAGCGAGATAATTATTATAGTATTATTTATTTATACTTGAATAAATTATTTGTAGTTGTGTAGGTTTAAAAATCGACTTGTAATAATATAACTCGCGCCGTTTTAGGAAGAGCTAATTTATTGTTTCATAGCCTAAGTAATAATTTAGTTAAAGTTTTATGATTATTAAATTTGAAATGAAACGTATTTAATTTAAGAACGATTAAGAATATTTGTATAAATATTACAAATATTGAAAGCATTTATACATTCTCATCAGAGAATGTATTTTTTGTTTTTAAAATTACTTAAAAATTTTGAAACTATTTTTAACTTTTGTCAAGTTCCTTAAAAATTCCATAAAATAACTTAAAATCTCTCAAAATCCTTTAAAAAATCTTGCAAAATCTCTTGAAAATCCCTAAGTTGTGCCTTCGGATTTCGAGAATCTCTTTTCTATAGAATAGCAACCTCTTTTTTTATGATAGATTTATGAATTGCCTTAAGTTCTACGTGATCGACATTTTTTTAGAATCGATTGTTTAGAAGCATGGAAGGTCTTAAAATTCATCGTGGCGCAATTGATGACATAGAGGCAGATTCATACATACGTGGGTTGCGTCGCGTAGGGAATAAATAATAAATTCGTGGGAGTGTTTCGCGGCATTGCAGAGACGATTGTTCGGTGGCTCTGTTGCCTTCTGAGTTCTGGTAAAGTACGGTGAACGTTATGTGTAGTAGAGTAACAACAGTCAGTGTACTTATGGTAGGTGTACTGGTCCCGATAACGATCTTGTCTCGACCTCCGACATGGGAGCGTTAGAATCGAACTTTGAATGCCGAGAATCTTTTGTTGTATTGCAAACTAGTATGAGAGCAGCAACACTGACATAATATTGTCAAGTTGCTTTATTTTTGCGCAATCAGACTCATTCCGGTTGCACCGGCGGAAGTTGCACTGCTAATAGTGTTTCTAAGTTTATTATAGGCATCACCGATCAAATGGGACGTTTGTGACGACAGGAAGCAATCATAGAAAATTTCTTACGTGCTTAATTTGATCCAAAAGAATGTATGATAAAAATATCGGAAATTGGGAAAGTGGTTTTTCACTTTAAACCAATAAAAACCGAGAAAAATACTGACAATAATATAGAATATTATCATTACGAACAATTTCAAGGCTAAGGCAGTAATATGGGTAGTAGAGATCAGTACTAAAGCTACGAGGATGATTTATCACTTAATACCAATGTCATACTAGACACTACTGCAATCTAAAGTATCATCTTCATGAAGACTAATTTTAAAATTGAAAATATGAATCTCTCTTGCTTTCAATTTCACTAAATATGCAAATGCAATCTGGAGAAAAATTCGCATGAGTGAAAGAGGCTTTGGCACGATGAAGTCGCAGCCGGAACTGTCAATAATGTTCCTTAAATGCCCGATTTCTAACGTTAGAAAGTAACCGACCATCTGTTATATAGGTGCATGTATCTTATGTGACATTATCAATGCTTTTCACGTTTCAAGGCTTGAACGAATGTTTATGGTATTCTAACTCTAAACCAGGACAAATTGAGGGAAAGGAAGAACTATTATTATCAAATCAAGTTAAAAATGCGTGACAGCAAGTCATTGCTCAAGTCATTTTAAGAGCTCTTCTCTTTTTAACAGATCTTGGATCATTTTCTTATTGAAGTTTCGTTTCATAATAAATAATTACTTTTTAAAACTACTCATTTTAAATATAACTTCAAATTTGTTTTGGATCAAATGAAATTATTTCTAATTAACGCGTAGTTTCAACGTTTCTTATTATGGGAAAACTGAAAGGAGGAAAAACATTTCAAATTATTTGATATTCAATTCACTTTTAAAAAGGACCACGACTAAATTTAAAGCATGGCCAAGCATACTGATTGATATGAGTGTTTGGACTTTCTTGCCTGGTTCACTGATCTGTCAAGTGTAACTTTTACACTACTTTGCATATCCAGAGCCTAGTTTCGAAGGTACACCTTATAGTTATGTTATTACTCGTTAGTTGTTAGACTAGCTGTCCTAGTACCTCTAATGGAAGTTTTACCTTCAAGGACAATAAAGTTTAAGCAAATAAATCTATCCACGCTTAAAAGAAATGCTTCAAGAATTTTACTAAAAAAAATAAATCTCATTTACCACTTAAAATTTACGCCTAAACCTTTAAAAATATAAGTATAATAGGTTTTTACAAATGTTTTAATGATGGTGCAGATAAAATAATTTAAAATTGTTTTCTCTTAAACTTTAAGAGATTCAAGTTATGTGTTTGTGATCACCTGCAACGACCCCTTCGTGCATAAAAGCAAATCTTAGCTTCCTGTAAATCTTAAAAGGGAAAAAGTGAGAAATTTACAACCGTAATTCACCGATTTCCGTATTTAACACGTAAGAAATCGTTATACCTTAAGGTATTACGAGAGCTGAAAGAAAGTGAATCAGAATTACGGATTTTTTCCGGATTTTATCGTTATGTATCTCTATCTGCCATCCTGAATACTTTATTTTTTATTCGTTTTTAATTCTATTTCTGTATATAAAACAATATTAATTTCAAAAGTTATCTTAGGAAAAAAATATTTGAATCAGGTTAACTCCTAAGATCATTATCTTTCTTTAATTTCAAACAGCATTCTATCAAACTCAAGCAGGTTCTGGAAAAAATCGAATTGTAGAGATTACGTGACCCGTCGTGCACACTAATGATTACTAAATAAGGTCTAAATTTATAACGATCTTTTGTATTAACTATATATTTAATGACGTGAAACGAAAGTACTGAATGTACGAGAATATATTGTAGAACGTAAAATTCACAAAAGGCATTATTAAGTTGAACCTGTAGTTTACATAATGTACGTTTTTTTCACCCTTCACGCGAATTAAAAAATCAAAATGTAAGTGTAATAACTGGTTACGCTTACTTGTCCCTGACTTAGTAAAGAGTAAATGCAAATATTAATATTGCTAAACTCCTAAGTATTTGGAAAGAAAAGTTCTTGCAGAAAAAATTCTTTCTAAGAAATTTGCACGCACTTGATAAGTTGTACTACATATTTCATTGAGAACTCAATCCTATATTATCATAAAAAAAAAGAGGTTGCTATTATACCGCAAACAGATTCACGCAAACTCGAAATCTTATTAACCTTCTGATTGAAACTAGATCACAACTTTTAATGATATATGCGAATTCTTTGTAATGATAGAGGTGGTCGAATGATTATTCTCTCCGGTCTACTTGTACAGAGAAATTATAAAGTTGTGCGTGCAAGGAAATCATGCGTTTTTGTTACGTCTCTTAGGCGTAACGTTTTCATAAACATTGCCTTTTTATTAGAAACTTTTGTTTACTTTAACCCAAGCCCTTCAAAATAAATAGAAAAATTTACCAATTTCTAGAATGAAATTAATGCAACAATAAAGGAAATTTCCTCTAGTTGCATCCAAACATTTCTAAAGTAAGGCTTTTTTGAAGATTCAACACAAAGAAAGTTAATTTGTCATAAAAAAAAGTCTACACAAGGAAAGTCACATTAAATATAAGTGAACAATTGATTCTAAAACATTGAGTTGAATTTATTTCATTTCAAATATTTGTTTGTCTATAAATTGATTTATTACGATAATTTATTGAAAATCATCAGGTATCACACATAATAATTAATTTCTAATTGAAAAGCAATCATAAATCACTTGAGTTTCCTGCATCTACACAGCTTCCATTACACATCTGTTAAATTTTACCTCTTCCGACTTAACAAGTGAAAATTGCACTACTTTCTGCAAGTCAGGCGAAAGTGACAGATTCATAAGGTGACATAATATATACAAAAACTGCAAAATTTCTCCATGTATAGGAATCTTGCGAGCAAAAAAGTAATCACGCATTTATTTGTTGGCTTCCTTCTAGTTTAAATTACTCCCAATTAAGTAAACAAGAGAACTTTGTGTATTTTTATCCCAATTCGTATTTTATAATTTTCTGTCCAAACTATCTTTCTAAAAATAATTGTACCTTTCAGTTCAGTAATTGTACCAATCAGCAGTTCATTGTATGAGTCATAAACCTAAAAAACATTTATTTATCCTCGTTCATAAATAATACTTTTTCTCTGGAATAGAGGAAGTCCCTCGGTATTTTTTTAAACAGTTTTATTACCTTGTAATTATAAAATGCCTCTTATTACAGATTATATTACTTTATCATAATGTTTCCGGTAATTTGGTATGTGTAAGAAGTAAACTAACTGAGAAGAGAAGAGAGAGAAGAAGAAGAAGAGAGTGCGTGGAATTTATCTGTGAACAGTCTACTTACGTTAGAATCTACTATTGAAACAAAGTGGCTAGATTACATGATTGAGTGTCTAGGTCACGGAGTTCTGTGTTTTATCGCCCATTCACCTGTTCCCTGATCGTGTCTTCGTGGCTTTTTTCATTGAATATATTATAACACTGCATATGCCACCTTGGAAAGAGAGATATACAAGAATATAACAACGACCTATATACATAATTTTATATTGAACTAGAATGTCATGCGCGCACTAAAGCGCGTGCCTTCGTCAATAATATGCTTATGATAATTTAAGAAAAATCTTATGTTAAAATATCTAAATACTTAAAAATATTTTAATTGAATGACATACACTCAAGATCTTGTTATAGAGGAATTTTCAGGTGACTATTGAGGCTATTGAGGACCGGCCTCTTATTCTTTTACAATCTCAGAACTATATACTAATGACCGCAAATGACGCAGTAATTACTGTCAGAGGAAGAATGACATAACCAGGATGCAAGTGTCAATTTGCTGCTTGTCGCCTGTTGGAGAGGAAAAAGAATCAGTCGCGACATGCATCGACACTTTCAAGACAATAATCTGAAATTTATAGCAGCATATATAAACATCAAGAACTATCGAATCTAAAAAAGATTATTCCAATCTTCAGCTGTTTAATTTATTAATTCACTCAAAAAGTTTCGTTGAGTTAAAATTACACATTTAAGAGATAAAGTGGTCGTTCTAGATACCGATCAGAAATGAGTGATGATGAGGTATGCAAATTACAATAACGGTCCACATACCAAATAAAAAAGTCGGGGGACACTGTTATTTCCATTTAAATTTATTTAAAGAGAGTCGCTCTCTTTTTTGTTAACTCTCAATCTAAAGTAGTTGATTCTTACTAATTAAGAATAGTTTATTACTAATTCAAATACTATGAAGTTGTTTAAGTGTTTACTATAAATTAGTAAATGAAGATAATCTGTGAGCTCTTTAAAAGTCTGAAACACAATTTTGGAAAGTCTTGAAACTTGTTACTGATTTGAAAAAAGAGATCATTATTTACTATATGTGTATACTAAAAAGGAAATACAACGTATTGGGATGGAAAAAATGTACCAATATAGTTGATCCACTCAGCAAAACGACTTTCGATTCATTGACTACTTGCAGATACTAAATTTGTAATAGACGATATCACTTGAAGCGTTTATTTCGCGCACGTGAAGGCGCGGCTGTAACTATATATTGGCGAGTTAGGTCAATCTTCCTTTCAAAACTGGAAGTAGACTGTCTGAGAAACTAGAATTATTGCGATAATTTGCTAGTCGTGATCACTAAACATTAGGCTGTGCACTGACTTAAACTACATAGATTAATTTCACACGAATTTGAAAAAATTATAAATTCTGTACAATTATTATATAGGCCTAACTCAGCCTGGTCCAGATCAGTGATGAAATGCTAGGAAATCAGGAAACTGACTAGTCGAAAGAAACTTGATCGAGATTTGATTGGCATTCCTCAGTATGGTTTTCTGACGTAACTGATATAATGTAGTTTTTACACAAAAAAATATATATATGTATCTATTTGTTTTTAGTCATTAAATAGCTTAATGAAATAAGTCTCTAATTATCTTACGTATGAATAATTTAGATCTCTATACCTAAAATAAAAACAGGGAATGTCAGGAAAGATACCTTAAGGAATTATGCAAGACGGAATCCTGCAAAATTCAATTGGCAATCAATACTGACACATTTTTGCTAAACAACTTCCAGATTAGAGAGTAAATTTCCGCTGTCTGATAATATGTAATCTGTGGGAACAAGATTTGAGATAATGGAACTAAAATCGATTTCAGTTTATCAAAACCAATTTTTTCTAATTCCTTCAGTTTTATGCTCTCAGAACTTTTCTTAAATTATTTTCAATTTTTATACAAAACCGGTACCGGTAAAAAAGTTTCAATATTTTATGTGATTAATTATATTTTTATCAATTATATTGTTTATATACATTATTAGCTTTATTTTCGATAAAATTTTTCAAAGATTTTTATCTTTTTAATGCTAGGGATAAAAATTTACTTCCCCTCCTTTCACAATTTCCGTTTACACTTCTGAATCGAGGACTTGAAAGTTTTCCCGCGCTGAGCTCTTTAATCTAGCGCTATAAAAGTGATGAAAAACGCAGTTTGTCCGCAGGCTTTTACATTGTCAGTAGAAATATTATACTTTCGTTCAACATTAATACGTGTAAAATATATTATTAAAGTATAATTCGAAACTTTAACAAATTTTTGAATAAAATTTTTTTTGTGGATTCAAAAATTATAGCTTTTTTATACTAGAATATCATGTCTCCGATAAAGATTTCTGAAAACAAATTAATTTGTTAACTAGTTCAGCATATAAGACCCATATTTATTTTCAATTATTAAGAATAGTTCAGAAAAAAAAGATAACAATAAGTAATTAAGAGTGAAAAGAGTTTGATTTAAAAAGTTTTATGTAATTTATTTCTAAATCTAAAAAATTCACTATAAATTTATCGTTTTCTCGAGATTTTTGTTTCTTACGTTTCTTTATACCTATAAACCATGAAAAGTTCGATACTTTCTTTAATGAATCGTCAGCAAGATTTTGCTTAATGAAGACTTCACTTTCATTTACCAATTACTCGAGATAGTTCAACGAATCATCAGAATCGCACGCTTTTACTTTCGGAATCAATCGCTAATATCGATGTAACATCATTGGACGAAATACTCTTCAAGAATACTTGAATAAATTTGAAAACAAGACTGTCCTGCGAAATACAGAACTAATGGTCACTTTTGTATTAATTAGTTATGCAATGTAAAATAATCCCATAGGTAAAAAATAAAGTACTTAAAACTGGTTCAGGTTTTCCTAGTTTTAAAAATTTTTTGCTTGTTTTATGTTGTAATAAATTTAACACCTTTCTTCTGGAGGAAGGCTCATTAACAAAGGCAACTGAGCCAAAGGTACGTATTGTTCTAGCGACAGGATAGTGAATCATTGGCGCAAAACTGATGATATCGTCTGAAGATGATTTTTTACGACCTTCTCGAACTGGAAATCTTGAAGTGAATGTAAAATTTTAAGGATATAAAATGAATTCAAACAAATTTTTAATTTATCTGGGATAAATACTTACTATAAATGTAATAGGAAAGATTTTATAACATGTAGAGCTAGCAGCCGCGTTATCAGATTTCGTCGTATCCTTGCAAACTGCAACATCAGTAACTGTACAATTTATTGCGAAAACATTACACGCACGTGCGTTGTGCCTAAGCGTAACATTCTGAAGCTATGTTAACATAAAGGTCAAGGAAATTAAGCTATAATTAAATTACACCCCATTTCAGAAGCTTATCAGATCTACCTACTTACACTTAGAATTTACAGATCTTGACGCTTATTTTACACGAAAAAATAAGTAATTCTTATCGATCTTATCTATTGTTTAGAAGAATATAAGATTCATCCATAATCTTTCAACAGCTCCTGAATGCTTGAAATAATCTTTGATTTTCTATAAATAATTGACTAAATCAAGGATTAAAGGTTTTTAGCCTTAATTTACAATTTAATTGAATTTTTTTAAACTTAATTTGGCTAGAAAAAATTTGAACCAGTTCGGATTTTTATTTTGAGCGTGTGAAATGAATAGGATCGCATGTCTCACATCAGTGTGAGTTATTAATAATAGTAGCTTTCGAAATATGCTGGACTGTAGTCAGGGTCTAGTAAGTACTTCCCTTATTTGCATGCAGAATTTCCTGATCACTTCTCGCGATCACGATAAATTTCACCTGCAAGGAAACTCGAGCCTTACCATTCTAATATTTTTTTCCCCAAGTCTCTACTTTCAAAAAGCGAATATGATCTCTAATACCTTTTTCATAGTCTAAATAACTAAGACTTTATTTTAAAAATCTTTGTACTATTCTCAGTCATTTCTCGGTTAATGAATCTCTTTTGAAAACGAAGATGTTCCATTAAAACTCTATAGAATGATAAATCAAACAATTTTTCCAGAAATACTTTAGCTTGCAAAAATGTATAGTTATTACCTTCCTCTAAATTTCTTTTGGAACTTTAGGAAACAAGAGAAATTCTAACGCACAAATAAGTTCTAAACATGATTACATAGATGTTTATTGTACATGCGAGAAAGTTTGGTTTTTATCGGCGAAACTAAACCGAAAGCAACGAGAAAATTCATTACAGGTCCTTATTACACGTTCGATGTGCTTGCGGCTACAAAGAAAGTATCTTTAATGTGATTCGAATTGTTTTTTTATGTGCCTTTATTCATAAAATTTTGATAAATATTTCAAAGGATTTTAAATGATATTAAAGAATTTTAAAGGATTTTCAAAATATTTCAAGTGATTTTGAGAATTTTCAAAAGCGTGCACATGAAATTCTAATAGTATCAGAAAATAGTAATCGATTCTAGTTCGTAAAAGTACTACAGCATTTCTTAAATTCCAAACGTTGGGCAAGATTATTTCGCAAATCATAAGACGTTCAGGCATTCTCGTATGTGACAAGTGTCTTAATCAGCTTTATGATTGAAGTCCACGTCCAATATTTTTTTAAGCAAATATACACTTGAATCGATTTTACGAAACTCCATATAAACCCTATATAAACTATTTCTATTTATATTGAAATTTTTATAATTTTGTTTTATTTTTTCAGAACTCGAGCACATCGAGTCGATTGAAGATCATCGGATGAGGGAAATGCAAGGTAGCAGAACTAAATTAGGACGGGCTAAAGGTTATCGAAGAAGGTAAAAAAAATATTTGAGAACGATAACTGATACTCTTTCTCGGATAAATATTTTGCATGACAAAAGTAGAATTCTGTAATTCAATGATACTACTCTACGTTTATAAAAATAAATGTTTCATACTTACATCGCCCTGAAATGGATTTTGCATAAATTTAAAAGGCTTCATTTAACTTTCCAGAGAAGAGTGTCTGTATCATGGTTTGCCAGTTGAAGCGCCGCGTGATTTTGAAGTGATGGTACCTCCGAGGAAGACTAAGGTCGAGGACACGAGATACGTCGAGGTGATACCGCCATCCCGACTCGGTTTGAACACGTACGGACATCTCAAGATCGATTACACAAACAGCTGGAACTCATTGCATCGCAAGATTAGCAAATGAGGACAGAAACGTGGGGTTTCGAAGTAACGCCAACAACAGTGGGAGTCGCGATATGTTGTAATTAACGAGATCCTTTGAACATCTGTGAATTCCCCTCTGCAATCTACTTTAACACCTAGACATTTTTGCCCTTTTGTAGAGAATCGTATCTTTTCTAAAACAAAGGAAGTTATTTATAAAGAAGAGTTCAAAATACTCTTCATGCATTTACTACTATACCAAAAGTAGTTTATATCTATATGACTAAAAGAAGATGCAAATGTACAGACTTTAGTTCTTAGTTTTAATTTTAATGGTTTAAAGTTATCATGGTGTAACACATTTTGTACATACTATAGTTCATAATCGAGGTTTTCAGCTATTTCACTTATCCCTATTTAAAAAATTTGAAAATAATTTTCCAGTAAGAACGTAGTACATAGTAGGAAAATGTTTACTAATACTTTTTTATACATTATTTTGTATGTAATAAAATTTCCTATGGAAATAAAGAAATTTAAAAAAAAAACTATATTCCTTTTTTCTCTCAAAAAAAAAAAGAGTAAGTAGGTTAAAATAAAAAGTAAGTGAAATGGATAAATAGTATCTGGTAACATATCAAATGTATTATTTTCGATTAATATAAATAATATTAATGTAATACTTATAAAAAGTTCTTTGGAGTTCGATAATACTTCAGTAACTAAAATAAGATTTATTAAATCTCTAAATCAATGATTTCGTTGTCCAGTAGAAAAAGTTTTTTCTTTTTCGTTGAATGCTCTGCAGTTTGTGGCGATTTTTCTTCTTTGACTGAAGTCGTAATATTCAAATTTGACCATCTAAAAATATTACTTTCACTTATAAAATATCACAAACTTTTTAGACTTGTTAAGAAAGAAGTTAAAAATAATTTACCTAGAATCAGATTTCTTCTTCCGTTTAGCAAAATTTTTTCCTTTGTTAGGAGTACTTTCACCATCACTTAGGGCAGGATGACTGAACTTTTGACGACTTTTATTCAGGTTTTCTAAACTTTTATTCTGGTTTGCTATTTGATGTTCTAACTGTTCTTTCAGGCTCTCGATCTTAAAAAGTATTACGAAATTTTACAATTAGACATGTTTTTCAAAACTCCATTCAGTAAGATTTCCATTCAGTAAAATCCAAACGAACTTTTGCTGCCTTAAATATTTTATTACCTCGGCGTTTGCAGAATCTAACTTTGTTTGGAACTGAGCAGCTTCCCGATTTCTTTCGATACGGTTTCTTTCTTGCAACGTTTCGATCTTCTTCTGATACTCATCAGCTTGTATCTCAATTTGCGAGCGCAAAACTTCCAACTCATCTTCCAATTTAGAAACTGTGAAGAGATGTATTCTTATCATGAGTCTTAAAAAGATTATGTTATTAATAAAGAAATTTATGTTCAAATTTACTGTTATAAGTTGCTAAGATATTATGAAAAATGCTTACAGAGTTCATCTTTGTGCTTTATGTCTTTTGCCTGGTTTTCAACTTCCAGTTGTAAGTCATTTACAACTGTACGTAGATGATTAATTTCATCTTTCATAATAGCTTTGGAGTGGAAAATTGATCTATACCTTTCTGTAATTAGATTCATAAGCTTCTTGGAACGATTTTTTGATTTATTTAAATCTTGTTCTTGTTTCTCTGTTAATTTCAACAGGGCATCATTGTAGGACTTTAAAAACAAGAGAGCCTAAAATTGAAATGAAATTCAATATTGTAGTGTCACAGAAATAAATAAATACAATAGGATTGGCTATGAATGTAAAATTCAAATCACTTAAATTTAACTTATGTTCCAAAAATATTATTTTACATAAATTTAATTAAGAATTGGTTTTGGCTTTAAGGTTTTTGCAACATTTTTTTAATTACACTTCCTTCTTTTAGTGATGAATTAAAACTGATGTCAACAAAAACAAACTAGAAGCTACGAGCCGGCCGAAATCAAACAAAAAGAATGTACACATGAAACACCTGCCCATCATGAATACCTACATAATACAAAAATGTCGAACATTGAAACAATTGACATGCAAGCATACTAATTATGAGATAATTAAATAAATTACACGAATCATATTATAACATTACTTTTTAGTAAAACTTACTTTCCGCAGCTCTGACATTTCGTTCAACATCGCTCTCAGATCAGATGACAGGTCAGTCATCATAAATACGTGTAATCTTTTACAATTATACACTTTCTGTTGTCCACATATAAAAGCAGACTTTCAGATAAAGCGATGAATGAAACAAAAACACTGAAACACAAACAGAAACGTTACAGAAAAGTCATACCGCACGTGCTACAGCAGTTAAACGCGTGTTAAGTTGAACCGGTGTATTTAAAATGGGGCAAAATAAACACATGAAAAAAACATGTTCATACACGCCAATTTCAGTGCTCTGCTGATTGGTTGCAAAGTATAAAAAAAAATTGGAAAAACAAATATATGTAATATTTTTCACAATATACTGAAAATCATAAAATTACTAATTTTATTATATAAGTATTTTAGTTAATGATCTAATTGGTATTTCATTTATTAAAAGACAATTATTTATTAATAATAATTAAGATAACATTTTTAGAATTTCGAATATTCCCGCGAAAATTGACCAATAAGGTACACGCATTGCCCGAAGCCGAAGCACCAGTATAGGCCAATAGGCCTTTAAGTTCTGTTGTAGCTGTCTGCTGTGTAGTTTGCGGCATGGTTCGCAGAGCATGCTCGAAAAATACATGAACGAAAAAAATAGAAAAGTGTTAAAGTACATAAAAGAATAGTTTATTCAAGTAAAATTTCACTCTTCAAGTTAAATCTGATTATCAACTTACTTCTAAATAGTGTTTGAAGATAGGACCTTCAGTTTTTTCACTCGTTTTTAACAGTGCCGACAAAATTATGAGAAACATAACCTTCAAATGTTGTGCTTTCAGTAATCGATGAAGAACTATATGGTTTTGAGTATGGAATAAAAAGACTATAATTAGTTCACCGATTTTTCTACTATCTGTATTAGTTCTCTTAAATTAGCAAAATGTACAAACACGCACATCGATTTTTACTAACTTTGTCGAACAAGGTTCGCCAGGATGTTACGTTAAATACAATCGGATTTGTTAACAACAATTTTATGAGGCCTGGTGCAGCAGTCTCAAAAATTTCATTAACTGCTTTGACATACAGTATTACAAAGCGCAATTTTAGTCTTTCAACATTCACAAATACTGAATCCGATTCAGATTCCGAACCCGAACAAAATTCAAACCAGAAGTTGAATCCCAGTGTTGAAATGCAAAAAAAACTGCAACAAGAGGCTCAAGAAAGACTTGATGACTTGTTAGAAAAAGATCCAGCATTAAATAAGTTCTATAAAATTTTAGAGCTTGAAATTGAGGTATTCCGTCAAAGTGGTAAAAAGGTTCCAAATAAACTTCAGCCAACAGAATGGTTGCAACTTATCAAAATGCAGACTCAAAATGCAAGAAAGTAAGTGCTCTTGTTTATATATACCTGTATATATTTTTTTTTCACTTGATAGGTATAATTTAGGTATCACATTATTTTCCTTATTTTTTCCCTGTCAATAAAAAAATTTGTATTGCAGGAAGTTTCTGGAATTTCTGTGGATAAACGAAATTAGAAATATAAACGTGAAGATCAGGAAACAAAACGCTATGTTAAAGAAAGTCGAAGAATTGAAATCAGAAGAACCACATGAAAAGAATGATGTAGAATACGGTCTGAGTCACAATACGATGTTCCATCGCATCTATAAGACTACAATAAATCAATTCACGAATCGAAAATTAATTAATGCTATAATGTTTGGAGATAAATTAGTATTGGATTGCGGATTTGAATCGACCATGACTTACAAAGAAATAACTAGTTGCGCAAAGCAGATAATGTTTGCGTTTTCATCAAATCGAAACAATAAATTACCCTTCGACTTATATTTGTGCAACTTAGATCCACAGGGCGAACTAAAGCGAAGACTTTTATCTTTTTTTCCTACTATGGACGATCCTGGTTATCCAATGAACTCTACTTCTAAATCTTATCTCGAAATTTTTCCTAAAGAAAAATTAGTGTACTTAACACCAAATACAACGAATGTTTTGCAGAAGTATAATCCAGATGATGTGTATATCATTGGTGCAATTGTCGACAAAGTAAGTCATATCTTACAATAAAATATTTTTTATTTTCTATGTACACTACCGGTCAGAATTATAAGTTTATCTATTTTCCGATGATTGTTTAAGTTCTTTTAAATTTAATTACATGAAAAATTATATTATTTCTTTTAAAGAAGTTACATCTGAATATTTTCTACTGTTTTATAATAAATATTTAACAAAATTAATTTTCAGCGTAATTGTAAACCATTAACGTTGGCAAAGGCGAAAGAAGAAAATCTTCGAGTAGCTAAATTTCCCCTCGACAACTACTTGGACTGGAAGTCTGGTTCTAACAAAAATCTAAATGTGAATCACTGTTTGGAGATTCTGATGAACATCAAAAATACTAATGATTGGGACCAGGCTCTGAGGGTAGTGCCAAGGCGAAAAATTCTTCATTCTGAGTACGGCAATAAAAAGGAGTATAACAATAAACGGGAGAATCCAAGAGTTTTTCAGAATTACGAGCCCAAATTCCAAAGTGGCCAAGCTTCACACACACCAGACTTTATTGACCACAATAAAGTTGGTCAAAAGAAATGAAACAGCTAGGGAGTAAGAATAAGATGATTTTACACAGATATAAATAGAATTGTATTGTTGATCATGTCTTTTCAGTCGAGTATACAAAATATTTGTTTGGTAATACCAAGAAGTGTGTAAATATAGAGTACAATATGAACAGTTCATTCTTTTAGGAAAACTACTTTATCTGATAGAAATAAATATAATTTTCTGCTACGAATTTTATTTACGTGTATATTAAGTGACGATTATCCTATCTACAAAGACGTAGAAAACTATTTAAGTTCTCTTACCCTAAAATCTCAATCTGAAAACAAGTAATTAAATATTTCAAAACTATTAGATTTACGAAAATGAGGATCTGTACATTATTGCAATTGAATAGCAAATATTGTGCAACCCTGAATTGTAAAATGAAAATTACACTAAAAAACAATTTATGACAACAACCAATTCACACAACACATATTTCGATCACGATTTTAAAATAAACAGCACACATTAAATTTCAACTCTCCATACACATCATTTTTTTGGGGTACAAATACTTATTAATATTAGACCATAAAAGCCTCATTGAAAAGTTAAGTCTTTCAGTATAAATATTAGTTAGGTGAAAAAAGATTTATTCCATTCTTTTCACTGGGCAAACTTAATGCTATCCTAAAAGTTCTAAATGAATTTCGTAAAATAAATTATAGATCCAAAAATTCGATATTTTTAATTGCACAATACGATGTGCAACGATTATGGAATGAATTTTATATAATTTAGCGAGAAATCTCCAAATCAAATTATTTAATAACATAATAAGAAATGACTATCTTTTAAACACCCACGTGCGTTCTCGCTTTTTAAATCTAATTTATGCTCAGACTTGTATAAATTTATAAGTTCTTTTGTTACAAGAACTAAATTGTCTTTTACTTGTTTTATGAAAAACTATTTACACTAGCTTGGAAACTTTTCTTGATGGATACGTGAGGGTAGAGTTGACGCCATTCTTGAACTTTGACATCGCTGATTCCATCGCAAAAGCTGAGGTCCATCATTTTTAAGTGCGGGCAGCAGAGAAGAAAACGGAGAAATATCTCGTGAGTAAGGGAGCGAGCACCCATTACATCCAGCTGTTGAAGACGTTGGCACAAAAGCAAAGGTTCGAGATCGCGATCTGTGAGACCTCTTAATGCTGTCAAAAATACTTTCTCTAGATTTCGACAAGATATCAAGAGAGCTCTCAGGGAATCCCCAGCTATTCCCATTCCACTGCTGAAAGTCATTAAAAATTAGACTTTGAGTACATTCTGAAAAATTGAAAAATATAAATGCGATATTTTCTTATATACTTACCACCATCCAAAATCAACTTCACGGAGATGAACGCAGCGAGTTAAAGCTCGAACACCTTGAGGAGTAAGAGTTTGCGCCTTCCATAAGTCAATACTCTCCAACTTTGGACACGAATTGGCAATTTCAATAGCTACTATGTCCATGTTCAAACGATCGTGCATTCCTGCCAAGTTGAGATGACGAATATTCGGATTTTTCCTCAAAATTGTACATAAATTATTAGTCTCAATATTCGTTCTGTACAGTTCTAGTCTTTCGAGTACTTGTAGACTTTCGAGTTCCGAGAATCCGCTGTTCGTAATCTCAGTGCAGTTTCTGAGACACAATTCTAAAAAGATAACTCCTAAATAATCTTCCAATAATTCCTCAAATAATAATATTCGTCAGAATGTAAACAATCCTATCATAAAAAAGAGGTTGCGATTATATTATTTTAAAACTGTTAAACCTCTTGAAATCTATTGATTTCTATACAATCTTTTGAAGCCTCTTTATACCTCTCAATTTGTAAAAATCTTTTTGAATTAATTGTATATCCTTAACATAAGATTTTAAAAAATTATCATAAGCATAAATTATTGACAAAGATGCGCTATTTAATGTGAGCATGATATTTTAGTTTAAAAAATCAATGTTCAAGCATAAAAGTCGTAAAATAATTACATAAGCTCACCTTTAAGGTTCTTGCAGATTCGTGAAATTTCACGTACGACGAAATCGTTGACGAACTTACAGCAATTGAGACGAAGATGTGTCACGAGATTACCACAGTTTTGTAGAAAATCTACAAAATCTTGACTGCTAATCGCGTCGTAATTCCCGCACCAGGAAAGATCCAATCGTTGTAAATACTGACATCTAGATACTAAATTTTGCAGTGCAGTTGCGTCTATACAATACCAATACGGTTTTAGATTTAGACTAGTGTAGAGTAAAGCATCTCGAGCAATATTGTTAAAGTGCCTGTTTACTTTGCAACATCGAGAAAGAGATCGAAGATCTAGGTTGCTCAAAATTTTCAGCAAGGTTTCATCCTAAAAAGTATAAGATTTTTATAAACGATAGCACGATAAAGTGCATTCGAGATATTTATTTATTTAAATGACTTACTGGAAGAACAGAAAAGCTGCCGCATGTCTTGTGATCTACGTTACTCGAACAAGGAGATAAGTCACTGTCAGCTGTAATTGAATTTATGGAAGAACGATTTATGTCTCTAATCAACTTTGGGAATTCTTCTTGCAAGAATTGCTGCAGACTATTGAAAGCTTCTTCTATAGGAGGAACATAATGGCAGTGCAAGCCGAGCTTAGCTGCAAGTTTTCCTTTAGGAACTTTATCTGTGACTTTGCTGAAAGCAACAAAAGATAATGTATAGTATTATTGATTCTGAATTTATTATTAAATCATTATTAGTTCATTATTAATTTATTTTTGCTTTTATTACCTTTTGTATAATACGCAATGTTTGTGTAAATTATTTTTCAAGACTTTCAAGTCTAAATTGGCCTTTAAATAATCGGCGGTCAGGTTATGAATATCTTCTTTATTAGAACTTGTACCTCTTAATTCTCGTAATAAAATACTCAGACTTCGGTTTTGGAATCCAACGTGTGGAAGTATTAATTCAGTTGTACCAATCAACAGTACAGCGTCTAGTTCCGTGTAGTAATCCAAGAGGCTGTGATTGAATTCTAATCTCAGCATCTTTGTTTTGAAATTGCATAGCTGCAACGGTGGTGAAAATATTCTGGGCTTTGGAGGCACAGCTTGTGGAGGTCCTCTCCACAATTGGAACCATTGTCCACTGCCATCGCGAGCCCAGATCCTAATTACGCTTCCTGGATTGTAGGTTTCGTAGATGGAAACTCTTATGGGATATACTTCTTGATAGTATTCTACATCTAAAGAAAAAAGGGATTTTATGATATCAAAAATCTATTAAGAGATAGCTTTGAATATCTAATTACCTATGTAATCATGGCTAAGTGGCGATTCGTTGTTCTGTGGCATGTAATCAGTCAATCTTGATGGTGCTTCTTCCCACCATTCTCCATAAGTTCTCTATGGATGGAAGATATATACCAATTGAATTAATAGTAATTTAAAAAATCAAACATAATAAAAGGTTCAAGATTTTTCCTTAATAAAATTACAGAAATAAATGATACTTTCTTAGTCATTATTGAACTAAAATAAATAAAAGGATAGATCACAAAACCGCAAAAGTAGCTTCAACAAAATAATTTTAATCAGTTATATTCTTCAATAATTGTGATTATATGTCTTTGTTTTATATTTTTAGAAGTACATAATCAACAAAAAGTTCGTAAAAACTTTGAAAATACTTAAAACTAAAAGTTGGATATGTTAGAACATATTATCAAGTCAGTATATGAAACCTTTTCCTCAAAATAACACGAGATGTTCTTGACTACTTGAAAAAATAATTATTTAAATATTTATAACTTTTTACTTACCATCACGAAAGCTTGCGGAAAATCTCCATAATCTGGAAATTTGCTTGGATTTCCAGCAATGTTGTATGCAGTATAAGAAATGCTATTGTTACTTCCATACTGAGAACTAAAATCACACACCTCTTTGACGAACTGTTCAACAAAAACAACCGATTCTTCTTTTCCTCCGCCCTTTCCTTTTATTGGTACGAGCTCAAGTTTCGTTTCGTCGCACGATACCATGTCATTTAATTATTGAGCACTTTAATTTCGCTAAAAACACAATAAAGTGGTAAAATGAACAGCTCCCTAAGCTACTGTATCATCACAACAATTCGTTGCGTATTTTTTTATTATACCACAAGTAACGATCCTGTTAATTGGAAAGAGTTTTCTTTAAGATAACTTTAGACTATGTTCGCGAAAGAAATCTTTATAACTAAGGGACATTTTATGGAAAGTACGAAGTTTAACGCATTTGTCACTCGCTTTGTAAATATCACACTAAAATATCACTTGTGACAGTAATAGTGACGTTAGCAAACGAACCTGAATTGTCAGTCATTACAAATCGACGCCATATTGATACAAACAGCTGTTTGACAAAGCCAGCGCCATCGTGGCGAAAATATGAACTTTATTTAGCAGACGATTTAAATTTCGCGAAAACCAAAAACAAAGTAAATTTGCGGTGCGGATATAAATTGTTCTTGATCTTTTCTTATTATAATTGTTAATGTTATACAGAGTATCTTAAATAACTCTAAGAATTTTAAACAATTAGTCATTGCCAAGTAGTTGTTTTGCGTGATGTTTTACATTGGTTAACAGCAGACCTGCATTCGGAGGTTATGTGTCGTAGAAATTTTTATACAAAATTTGAGAAAAGATGAATAAAATTCTATTTTCTCCGATCAAAGAAGTGAGTAAGAAGATAAATGGAGGCGAAATACGTCCGTCTGAAGTGTTACAAGCTTCGCGGAAGTTGATAGAGAATATTAAACCTTTGAATGCGTACATCAGCATAAACTCGAAATTTGAGAATCAAGAATTAGAAACAAAGGATGAAAAACTAGAAAATAAAACCACCTTGGGTGATCTCCAAGGAATACCGGTCGCGATTAAAGACAATTTCTGCACAAAAGGTCAGGCAACAACATGTGGTGCCTTAATGCTTGCAAATTTTGTTCCGGGCTACGATGCAACTGTTTGCAGTCGCTTGAAAAAATCTGGAGCTATTTTAATTGGGAAAACAAATCTCGATCAATTTGCCATGGGTTCTGGAACTGTGGATTCGTTCTTTGGACCTACGAAGAATATTTGGGGATGTGAATTCATGAATCATTACTGTTTTGAAGAGAGAGAAATGCCAAAAAGAAAAGAGTCTTCAATTCATGAAGATGACTGGTATATTGCAGGTAAATTCAAATCAATTACTTATTTTTAAAAAATTTAAGTGATTCCAAGGTATTTCTAAATATTATTGAGTATTTTAGGTATTCTTTAGAAACATTATTTATATTTAAAAATTACTTGAAAATCTTGAAACTCATTTGAATTTCTTGAATTTATCAGGAGGAAGCAGTGGAGGTTCAGCTGTAGCAGTGGCCAGCGGCACTTGTTACGCAGCTTTAGGATCTGACACCGGAGGTTCGACTCGAAATCCAGCTTCTTATTGTGGATTAATTGGTCTTAAACCTACATACGGATTAGTTTCTCGCCATGGATTGATTCCCTTAGTAAATTCCATGGACGTTCCGGGTATTATCACGAGACGAGTAGACGATGCATTGTTAATTTTAAACGCCATAGCAGGTCCAGATTCTTCAGACTCGACAACTCTAAAAGAAGAATTTTCGCCCATTTCTTTACCAGAGAGAATCGACGTAAGTGGATTAAGAATAGGAATTCCTAAAGAATATCGTCTAGGAGAACTTAGCAATGAGGTAGACGCTTGCTGGCAAAATGTTGCGCGAATGTTAGAGGAAGCTGGTGCCAAAATCGTTTCAGTTTCTCTTCCCCATACAGAATTCTCCATAGTATGCTACTCTGTTTTGAATCAGTGTGAAGTCGCGAGTAATATGGCACGATACGATGGAATTGAATTTGGATTTAGAGCAGACGAGACTTTTTCGACAGAAGAACTATTTGCTAAAACGAGAAGCACAGGATTCAATGATGTAGTCAGAAGCAGGATTCTAGCTGGAAACTATTTTTTGCTTTCGGAAAATTATGAAAGTTATTTTGTTAAGGCGATGAAAGTTAGGAGATTGATTGCTGAGGATTTCGAAGCTGCTTGGGATTCTGGAATTGATCTCTTATTAACGCCTACCACTCTTTCAGATGCCCCGCTTTATCGGGATTTTATCAAAGCGGATAATCAAACACAGTGTTCAGTACAGGACTATTTTACTCAACCAGCTAATATGGCTGGTTTACCTGCTATAAATGTGCCTATTACAATCTCCAGAAAAGGACTACCTCTTTCTTTACAATTAATGTCTCCAATTCTCCAGGAGCGTAGATTACTTAGCGTTGCAAAATGGATTGAAGAAAGTGTACAATTTCCAAAAATTTTACTTCGGGATTCGAATCTACTGAAGTAAGTTACAGTGTGTAATTTGTAAATAAATTGTTGTACATATATAATTTTCAGTTTATAGTTATTTCTATATAAAATATATTCTAATAAACAGTTTTCTATAGGGATATTGTACAAAAGAGTGCCGCGCCATAGGTTCATACAGTTATAGTCAGTCACACCGAGAGCCTTCACAGCGAACTTCACTGGTTGCCCTTTAATTTTGTGAGTCACCCTATTTTCCCATTTTTTTCCATTTAGTTCGTTCTTGTTATTGATTGAATTAGTAACTTACTAATTTCTAATAAATTACCTCGCACTATTTGAATTAGTAAGATTTAACTAATTTAGATTGAGAGAGATAAGGGTTTTTATTACCGCTCTATCCTTCAAATAATTTATCTAAAGAATATGGAGTGCTTATGTTTCTTGGAAATCCATTTTCTGTTTCTTTTCATCTTGTGGATAAAATTACTTCTTCCAATGCATTCTAAGAGCTGTTCTGCTCATTGCATACAAATATGCACTCGATCTTTCAAATATAAACTTGTAACCTGTTTACTATACTTTGCATATCTCGAGGATCTCGAGTGCGGTATGAGTCGATCATGGAAAACAAATTCTATTACACTCGTATTTGTGACTATTTTTACCTTAACGAAACATTTCTCTCTATTTTTTTTTCGTACTCTCTATCTATTTTTGTCTCTCTTTCTCTTTCTTGATACAGTATACAGTATTGTTACCCAATTTGGAAGCATAGCTCGTACAGTACATACAGGTATGCACAGTGCACACATAGCTCTCCCTGAATATTAGGGTTGCTTCGAGACCGAGAAAGAAACAAGGGTTGAACAGGGGTAGCTTGAACGCGCATGCGCTGACCCGGGCGGGGGTCGCGCTTTAGCGCCCTAGCTAGTAAGCGAGCCAGTTTGTGGACGACCACTATCTCCGTCTAGTCGTGTGTTGTCGTTCCTTCCATTCCTCGTTGATTCAATTTAGCTACAATGCGCACAAAAACCGTCGTGTCCGCAAAAGACTGAATTTTTCTTGCTCATAGATTCGCGAGTTTTGTTTTTTATCATTCCTTTCTGTGAAATTGAATTCAAGACTGAAATTCGAAAACTTCCTAAAAGTGCACAAAAATTAATCCGGAAACCAAAACAATCGTCAAGTGTTCTCCAATTCTGCCTCTTTTGGCTCTTTTGTCCCTGACTGCACGTTGCTATCACAAATTAAGGTAGGGGTGCCTTTTAAGGGTGCATTGTCGATCTAATCTGTAAGAAAGTTTGCATTGAAAAGTACTGAAAAATTTCTTATGGCGACGTGACAGTCAGTGAATTCTTTTTATTATCCCCTTATTTAGAAATCCTTTTAATTAAATAATAGTCGAGAGTTTAAAAATGAAGTGAAAAAATGGAATTGTTAGAGATTGCAAGCTTTAATACTTTTTAATGCAAATTCTTACTGGGAAAATTCCATTCTTCGAAAATTATATGTCATATACCGGAAATACATATATTTGTCGCATATTTTGATAAATTATTTTTTACGATGTCTATTATTTGCCAGAATGGTGAATTGAAGCGCCTGTAGATTAATGACGTTCGTGACAGACCAGTGACATTTCGATTTAGCTGCTGAGTCACGTTCGAGAGTCAAATCAAAACGTCATTTCCACCCCCTTAGTTTCTAGGTGTCATAATTTATAATTATAATCTTTTCTGGGGTTTATTGTTTAAAAAAAGCTCAGAGTTTTACTTATTTTAAATTGCTTTACTTGGATACCGTTAAATAATAATATGTAGTTTTTAAAATTCAAATACTCATTGCTTTATCAACAAATTTTTCTCTTGAAATCAGTAAAGTACGTGTCATCTATTTGAAAGGATTACATTCTATTTTAATTTTGAATGATTAAAATTTGGCTATAAAATATAATTAAAATTCAAACTAAAGAATGGAAACCACTTTTAGTGGGAAGATAATTTTACAAACTAAACCTATACCTAATCTCGAACTGAGCAAAGCCAGGCCATAAATCTGTTTCTTCCATATTGGTTTCTCTGCTGAGTTGCAAAACAAAGTTTTCCTTATTATGTCAAATACAATCAGACTTGTTGACCGACATTCATTTTACCGTTGCTTGATATTCACTCAAAACATCTATTGTTGTCGAAAAAAAATGCAGGGGTTGGGGAGATCGGAGAAAGTTGGCAACTTTATTGGAACAACCAGCAGGGTATACATAGATTGAATGACGATAGAAGATCACGATTGCAGCTTTCCCTTGAAAGACTGTCCTCGCTATAACACAACTCTAAACGATTCTGATCTTCGTTTCCTTTAGATTTCACGATTAATGAACAGAGTCGTGGAAAGGGAGAAAGAAAAATTAAAGACAATAATTCCGAGATTAAATTAAATTAATTTCATTTTATTATCTTGTCATTCTGATTTTTCGCGAAGACCGTTAAAAAAAAAAACAATAACTTTCTAACTATTTTCAAAATAAAATCAAAAAGCTTTTTTTTTGTTCAAATCGGTCTTTTCCAAGGTTCTTACAAATTTAATAGGTGTAAGTACATACATATTGGCAAATGAGGGCTTTTGAAGACAATATGTTGGCGCAGCTTATGAGATGATAAAAAGTCTCACGCAAAGTGTCAAAAGTTCAAGGTCTCATTCTTCGCTTCTCAGGAAAAATGAATGACCCTTAATACCGAAAACATCCCTTGTGGAATTTCAACACCTCGCTTTTATCACAGAGTTATACATGTATGAAATATCGACTTTCTAATCAGGCAGTTATGTATATAAGTTTACGTGCAGCTATGAGAGATAAACGTTAACAATTTTTGATGTCGTAAAATCTATTTAAGGTTTTAAATAAACCCCATTTTTTATTTGGAATATTAAATTTCTAATTATCGGAATAAACTTGAATGAAATTTAAAAATAAGAAAGAAAAAACTGGTTGAAGTGAAGAATTGAATTCAACAGAAAGATTCATTTGAAAATATTCTGTGAGCAGATATTGATTTTTGTTTCAATATAGAGTCTGATGAAGCATCATCAATCAAGTAGAAAAAGAATAACTGATCTGTCGGATTTATGCTTCTTTAAAGATAATAAGAGTAGAGATCGGATGTGAAGTTTTGAATATTCATCAGTTAGTTTAAAAAGGTCGTTGAGTCTGATCTACAGGTGCATCCGTGCTTCACAGGCGATAAGGAAGCGTCGTTAGTGCATTATTGTTAGTTTAGAAACGCGAAATGCTTGAGTGTCTCGTCATGTGGAAAAAAGAAGGAAGCGCTTGCGATAACCAATCGATAATCGCACTTGGCTCGAGGTTAATTATGTCCACGGTATATAAGCTTAAAGAGAAAATTGAGTGTGGATATTGTTCTTTCTAATCACATTTTTCTTCATATTTAATACATGAAATGAATTTTCATAGGATCAAATATGTAAACCTATTCATTTGGCCGACTTTATTTGTAGCAAGTTATTATTTTCTTGCTTCTACGAACCGATGCTCTTGAATCAAGAAAATAAAAGATTCATTGTCAGCAAAACTACTTGAATCAAGGACATCAATATTTTAAACAATTCATTGATGCTTCAATTTATTCCATTATTGATTTGTGTTTTTGCCAATAAAATTTTATGTGATCTCAAAGAATTTCAAAGGCTCTCTTTGAAATCTCGTAGAAATCCTTAAATTAATAATATTGAAAAATCTTGCAACTTTTTTGAATTATTTTGAAATTTCTTAAAATCCTTTGAAATCTCTGTAAATATCGATTATGACAAAATTGGATTTTAGTAAACTTTTCATTTTCACCGCTCATTTATTGATGATGAAACTTCATTTTTTTCATGAAGAAATACGTGGGATTTGAGTATTGGAATGTTGGGTGGAATTCAAGTTGTTAACGGGTTGGCTACTGTTGGTCACTGCTCAAAGCAGTCTAAAGCGTAATTGAATACTAAGGGGGTCTATTACAGACAATATGTCAACTCTGTACTGACATTGCCTCAAAATGGTCCTCCCCTTTATGCGATGCACAATCCCTAGCATACTGAGATCAAAGTATACGAGTAGGTCTAATTGTAATAGATGCTCGCCGAATCAGATTGAATTACTGTGCAACCGGTTGCAATGGATTAGCGATATCCGAACTGCACCCTTATCTAATCTGCCGTGTAAATTTTAAGCACAATATTTGCATTTTCGCAATAATGCTTCTAATTTCTACTTTATTATTAACTATTATTATAGACATAAAGCATATAGAGCATATCCTAGCTCTTTAATAGAAACAAATCGTTTCTGTAAATTTACGCAATTGAAACTGATTTTTTCTTCCCCAATAAAAATTCGGTATCTTATTTAAGGTAATAAAAACAAGGTGGAATTGGAATGATGAGGAGACTGTTTGATACGAATCGATACGAGAGTGCAATGTGAATCGTCGAGGTGTTTGGTTGGCGTGGCAACCCTGAAACTTTCTCCGAATAGGAACAATACGTATCACGGATCGAATTCACTCGTCGGCGGATTGAGGATTATGGAGTAAAATAAGGTAAGATGGATTGTCTTTGAATAATACATATGGGAAGCTTAAACTTTAGTTTGATCCAGAATAAATCCTAATTTAGTTGCTTCCTATTTTTCTTATTCCCCACTATGTTAATCTACTGGTTTCTCTCATCAATACTTGAGAAACAGTCTTGGGCAATGTAGAATATGGCAATGCGAAAAAAATATCCATAAAACATATTAGAGTGCCATTTAACCGTCATTTCATTTTGATTAAATTTAAATTCTCATTCAGCTACCATTATACGATTTTCTCCTCCTCAATAAATTGGGAAAATGCCTTAAATCTCTTTGATATTGCTTTGAATCTATTCAAAAGCCAGTAAACACAAAAGCTCCTGAGTGAGGAACATTGCTAAAAATAGTAAAGAGAAATTTACTTTTATCTTGAAAGTACTTTCAAGAAACAGTCCTCGAAGGTCTGTCGTTTGAGACTTCCGGTTTCCATCACAAGATACAGTACCATCATTTTACCGTAGAGCTCCAAGCTCTTCCTTTGTTGTAAACTCAACTCAGTGCCGTAAAATCGATTAAACCCTGTTTTTTTCTATACAAGGAACAACCCCATGTCTTATAGTGAAAGTGCAAAAGTCGAAATAAAAAAGTAATCGGAGTCAAGAAGAGAAAATAAAACGGACAGAAAGACCAGAATCAGAGCTAAAATAAACTCTGTGGAGCTTTTCAATTAACGCGAAGCTCACCGATTGTAATTTTCTGCTCTCGAGCCATATTCGATTCAATTGAATGAGAACCTGAAAAGCTCAGAACAGTTATGCAAAATACTCTCTAGAATCTTTTAATTTCTCCAGGTTCGCTAAAATAATTATTTCTGCATTTAAATCAGAGATAAAATTAATTTAGTTTTACCTTGATCCATTTTTACCTTACTCTCCTCTCTATTGACACTCGAAATGAGATGAGAGATTCTGCCTTTTGCTTTATTTAACAATAAAAAGAACAAAATGTTCTTTTCTTTTTCTTCACTACTCGAAAAAACGTTAACATTTATAAACTTTAAACTAAAAGCTTCAAGTCTTAACTAAACTGGATTCTCTAATGTGAATGTTCCGAAACTTCTTGCTGAAGGAGTACATAGCTAGACTGCTCGGCGACTGTATCCTCTTAATGACGTCAAGATTGTTTCCTTGCTCTAATATGAAGAGAGACATCCGTACTCATTTTGTCATGAATTATAAAAGTCGTCAGAGGCGCATATCCCTTGAGAGTTTCGGCAAGAAATCCCTCAAAAAAGATATTTTAATGAAAATTCCTCTCTTTTTTTCGCATTACGGAATGAGATTTATTCATACATCTTTTTTAGATTGTAATTTTATTTACATATGACGAACGTAAAAGAAAAGGTTTATTTCTGTATTATAAGTAACGAACCTAAAGGGTGAAGGAAAACAAATTAATATTTTAAATATGCTAGTTTCAAATACATAATATATTAAAACTGACGCCAATGAACAACGTCACTAGATTTGATCGTGATGTCCATATTATAAAGCTATGCGATATATAGCATGATAAAATGTGGGCCAACCCCAGTATGCGGTTTGCCATCCTAAAGGTCCGTTGCTTCAGCTAAAGTTCATCGTCATTATGCTTCCGCCAGTTTGTTACATACTGTCGTAAAGATCGTTACTTCCTTGCAATATGACACTTTACTATCTAGACTTCCAAGTGTTTATCGGGCGTCAAAAGTGAATTATTTTACATTCCTTATAGCCACATATTATCCCACATTGTTGCTTTCAAGTGACTATGAAAATCACCATCAAAGAAATTTGGGAAATTTAGTGAATTTTAGAGGATTTTAAAGATTTTGCCGATTAAGATTTAGAGGAATTGTAATATTTTATGTTGAATTTTCTCTCTAAGATCTGTCATCATCATGCAGATATTTTATTCTCTATTCACAGTTAGAAAGTTATCTGTCGTCATAAATTCTTAAAAAAAAAATTTGAAATAAGTAAGAATCAGAAAAGAATCTTAAGTACTACGGAAGAGTGCTTGTTTATTTAACAATTGGTGGCCATTCGAGAGATTTGTCATTACTGTAAAATATAGATGTGGGATCGAAAGAGCTCTCTGTAATTTTCGATGATAGTAACTATGCCTCTGGCATGGTGGATTTTATGTTTAGTGAATTATTCACGGTCTATGAAAGAATGGCTTTTCTTATGGGGACTCCGGCACTTGTACGACAATCTGTTGAACCTTGGTGAGTACATGGATTAGAACTCGCAATTAAGGGGCTTAAGACTTCGGGTTATGCTGCTGTGGCACGTAGAGAAACTTAAGGGCTTTGCTAGTCGACCAATATCGCAGCGATCGGTCTTTGTTTTGCGCCATGAACGATCCCTTCACCGATAATGAGAATTTTCTAATCGACGGAGAAAGCTTATGCACGTACATTCAGCGACCATTTACATTCTATCTCTGATACATTCAAGGTTTTAGATTTATTTTTAGATAAGTTAAAAAGATGATTTAAAAGATACAACTGCATAATTTATTATAAATTTGTGTTTCAACTGTCTTTTAGGAAATTGGATTTAGGTATATAACGTATCTTAATTAGATCAATTATAATTGAAGCATATTTCGCAAATATCTTTGGTTCAAAATCCAGTAATTACTGCTTCAAAATTAATTGCTTGAGATGTTTACTCGGTATTCCAAATTTCGTGTGACAGAGTGTCCTTATTACATCCTATAAGTCTCTGATAATCTCCCCTTTGAGGATTCAAGCATGCATGGTGCTTTGAATTGTAAATGTTAGCAGTTTAGAATCTTTAACAATATTTTGCAAAACTTATCTACTTCTGGCTTTTCACTTAATTATTGTATGTTAGAAAGAAGCATGCTTGTAAACTTGTTTATGCAGACATGTACTTAAGCACGTCTTGAGTATGTAGGTGATTTTTCTCACAAAATTTGAACACCTGACGTCGCACTTGAGCCCTAGTTGAGAGTTACTTGTTCAAATGTGTAGCAAGGACATAATAGTATTAAGCACTTTTGCTTATGTAACATTTAGAGTTAGTAATTTAGTCACGTACTTCTTCTGAAAATGTCTCATCCCTTTTCCTCTGAAATTTTCACAAAGTTCAAATATTTTCGTGTACTAATTAAAAGTAAAGATAATTATCATACTTTAGTGTTCAAACATTTAACGTTTTGAATATTCAGTGATACTCAGTTTTCACATTGGTTAAAAATTTGGACAGTAGGTATATTCTTTGATTTTTTTTTATTTCACGTGTTTTGTTCATGAGGAAAATTTACGAGGTAAGGAAGCTAGGGAAGTCGGATGACTAATTCAACATTTAGATTCTTCTCTAAAATGATTGTTGGCTTCTATAATAATTATTGTAATTTTGGTCACATTCTATTTTAATAGATGTTTTCATGTTACCCGGGAGAATAAAACATTGCTTTACGGATTAATACAGAACTACAGAAGGCTAGGAGCGAAATTGGATCCCTCTCTAGAGTTCGAAAATATCCGCGAAGAGAGTAAAAAAATATGCTTGAGGTGGTCATGGTGCATTTTGTTGTCACGCTTTTTCCGTGACTCGTGCCCACGTACATTTAGAACTAGGTCGCCACTTCCCTTCGTGCTAAAACACTTCCGCATGCCACATCGTGGGTTGTCGTAGTTCATACCGATAACGCACCAAGGTTGACATAGACTGTCATTGTAAAGAAAAATATCAATATTTTTTATCGATTTGTGAAGGCTTACAGAAAAAACTGTATTCTCAAGTCGGTTTTTAAAAAATTAAAACTATAAAATGTCATTCGCTCGCATATTTATCCTAAAATCTTATAACATTTCTTAATCTTCAATAATTTGATTTTAGTCATTAACAAATTTTATCATAAAAACTTCTTCTATATTTCTACTTTTTTATTAAACTACTGAGATTTTTCTATAGATGCAATGTGCCTTTAATTAATTTAATATGGGGGTGAGAAGTATGTGACATTTTGTGACCTAATCCTTACGTCATCAGTTTATTTGACAGTATATGTTGCTCTGTATCCGGCATGTTATGCCAACTGTTTGAATTACCAGCAACAAGTCATTTCCGGCACCGCATCCCTCAGCGAATCGTTTGAGTAAGCATCTCTTTTCTTGGTGTGAAAGTATATTTTTTTAGTATATATCTCATAAACAAACATATGCAAACACCCTCTCAAATTATTCCGGTATTATATGTATTGTGTACGAGATAGATTTTAAATTCCATTTGCAAGTAGGTACATATTTTCATACGATTTAAGGAAATTATTTCTTATTTAATTTCCGTGCCTTTTCCAGCAGATAGTTTAAAGAACTAATCCAATTTCATATTAGATGATAATTAATGAACCACCTTCAACTTCGAAAACAACTGTAAATTCAAAACCTTCTTCTCACTCCACCATCTGCAATCCATTTACATAGCATTCTTGTTATTATACGCCCTCCACAGAAATTTTATAGATAATACAGGTATTTGAGTGCTGTATCGTGTACATCATGCGAGTAACTTACTCTGACCATCGAATAGTCGGGTTGTTGCCTTTCAGCTAGAATATTGCACTCAACTGTTAATTGGATAACATGGAGGGTTAGTAGTTCTTGTAGAAATGGTTGCAGGAGAGTATTTTGAGGCGAGTAGTTGCACACTGATAAAGGGGTAAGTTGGTAGCAATGGTCTGTAGTGGAAGGGGCGATCCTATACTGAAAATAACTCAATTTGTTGCTGTAGAAACTTACAAGAGCGAGATGGAATGTAGGAAATGTCAATCCTATAGGAAATTTTATTATCAAAAAGAGTTTTCGGTTATATCGAATAATAGATTCTCGCAATCTCGCATATTTTATGAAGCAACTATAAAGGTGTTTGTATCAGGGGTACGTTCAACGTCCGATCGATCCTGAAACACGATTAAGCCTGAAAGTCGTTGTCGAACAAATGCCATCCCCTAACTACCTTTATCCTAACTTCTACCTGCAACTTTATAAACCCCTTTGAGTATTTGTATACCCCTTCACCTTCCATTTCCACATGGCAGGTTTTTTTTCTGCAGGTTGTTAAGGGTCGATGATGCACGGGGCAATCAGGAACTTTCCTCTGGCAAAAAAATAAAAAAGGTCCAGGTTTGGGCATTCATCAGAGAAAATAGCCCATAGAGAGACAAATTCATGGGGTCGACTCAATGGTCGTTGATTGGCCGATTCGACCAATTAGGTAGGAGGCTATCAAGGGCCACAATTGACACCCGTGATTTTCCAACCGCCGACCGCGTGGCTGGATTGTTGCTCGTTGTTGAAATAGAGTTTGGTCCTCTGTTATGTAGCTTTCATTTGGTCTTTAATTACTGTTTCGAGTTACGTTCTCTAAAAATTCGTCAATGCTGTGTGTTGGGAACCAAATAGTAATTTGGATACCTCTGGGCTGTATAAGATTGTAGTTTCGGTTAGAATTTCCAAGGGTGAGTAATTACTAATTTCAAGGGAAGCTCCAGGGGTTAATATTGTCATTCAAGTTTTAGGGAGATAGAGATTGAGCTATTATAATATAAAATAATTCCTAAACTAATTAATTCCTAATAACTCAATTATGCACATTTTTAAATATACCAATTCGTATATTTCCTGTAATGATAGCTTTTTTGACACTAAAAAGTTTAGTCTGCTTCACTTACCAACTTAGGAATTGAAGCAATGCGCTCGTAAAGAAACAGATACATATGGTATAAACTTTTAATGTCCATCGATTTAGTTACTACGGAGAAGATTCAAATGTCGAGAAGGGAAAACAAGCTGATTGTGTGATTACACAGAGGTACTAAATTGCCTTAAGGGGCACGGGGTCTCACATCTAACCAGTCCCAAAGCGATAAATTCGTCGAATCACGAAACTTTCCCGATAGACCAGACGAGATAAAATAAAAAAGAGGATATAAAACGAAGGAAGGCCAGTAGAATAAGTCTTTGTAAAAACCTCTGAGTTTTCTAAGCAATTGCAATATTTTCTTCTTTTCTCTTAAAAATTACAATCGAAAGAGAAATTAGGAAGGTTTTTATTATAATATTTATTTTATTAAAGATATTTTCTCGATTGAGAGATTAATAGTAGAACGTGATTTTTTTAATATTATGCATTATGCATTCTTTACACGCAAATTCTCGCAATTTTGTAGAAACGCGTTGTATTGGCAATAAAATGCAGGAATCACACTTATTGTTTTGTCAACTTTAAACAAAGCGCTTCAAAATATTTTTTTACTTACTCAAAAAAACAAACATAGTCTGTATTTGATAAATATCTTAACCAATTTGAAAATTCAGGTACTGAAAAAATTCGTTTGACTTGAGTGTTCGGAATAAAATTAAAGTAAATTATAAATGCTTAGAAATTTTTTTATTTGCTCTTTTTTTTGTATGCCTCGAGTGAGGAAAAGCTGCTGTCTAGAGTATCTAGATCGCGGATGAAGGAGTGACCTAGTTAAAAACAGCATAGTCAGTCACTTTAATGAAAATCTGACCCAGTCTTTTTTCCATTGAGTTTTTATCGAAACCTCGTATATGTACTTATTATACTGTCGTCGAATTCGTTAAAAGTTTTACGGCATGAGCTTGAACTTACTCTTGAGTTTCGAAGCAATAGAACTTTGCCATTTCAAGAAGAAAACTTGCGAATCTTATGTGAAAATTTCGTTATAGAAACTGTGATTTTGTAAGCCCATGTTTTCTTCAATAGACTCCTTTTTATACATATTGATTTTCTATTGGAGAAATTACTAATACAGTATTCAAATATAATCCAAATAGTCAGATTCTTACTAATTTAGATTGAGAGAATAACATGTGTTGAATGTTAAATAACTAATAGTAAATTTTTTTATAAACTCTCTCTTTTCATCTTTATATGAACTCTTTGATACTTAAGTGCTAAACATCTTTGGCTTTAGTTATATACATATAGAGATTTTCTCTATTGTGGCTAGGGGATCGAAATTTCAGAACCAATTTAACTCCCATTGGTCTATTAAATAGCTATAATTCGAAATTTCAAAGCCACGAGTACGTCGTATTCGGTGGTAGAAATGTTGTGATGGAGCCACAGGTATTCCATGTACGTTGAATACTTGAATACTATATAATAGATAACTAAAAGTGCCAATATAATTATAAAATTGTTGACAAGTTAATTTTCAACATTAGCTGCAATTTATATAAAGTAAAATGAATTATTTTTCTTTTCATGAAGGCATTGATCTTAAAAAAGAAATAAACTTATACAATAAACAGTAATACAACAATAATCTAACAGCATAGCTATTCATCAAACTAATGTATAGAAAGAAATATAATTAAATTTCCTTTCCAATAAATCGATTAAATATTAGGAACACTGTTTTAGAACCTTCAAACTCTATTCTTATTTTCCAATAGAGAAGAATCCAAGTTTTAAATAAAGATCCTTTTTGAGAATGTGTAACATATAAAGTTGAAATCATTCCTCTCAATATGATTGGGTTTTTGTCTTCTTCCCTTTATACGCATACATATATGTACATATATAATATGTACATATATCTACATCTCCCTTGTCTCTCTTCTCTCTTCACTCATTTCTCCTATCATTCGGATATCGGATACAGTGACTCTCTTCCATTGTGACGTTGATGTGTTTTGTCCTCATCTATGGCTTCGGAGAAAGCAAGCTGAACGATCTCTTTCTAGTTGAAACTCGCCGCGTCGTGGGTAGAGTCCGTCTTTCTCTGTCATCAAGACACCGAGTATGGCCATCTCTTTTCGCACCGAGTATTGATCCGTGGACACCCCCTCGTACAGTCCCGCCCCTGCTGGTCGTAGGCGGGGGGGGTAGGTCGAACCCAAACCCAAAACCCCAACCTTGCAAACCAAACTCAGCTATCACCCCCGCAACCATCTCGTCCCATTCCATTTCAGCCCTGGAGCACTTTCTTCCCCTCTCTCTTACTCTCTTTCCCGTTGTCTCTTTCCTGCCCCCTAATATGTCCATAACCACCCCCAGAGTTGCGATCGTACTTTCCGTGTACGAACGTGTAAGCTTTGCGTAACGCTCGCGCTTCTATAGGCCTACGACCCTCCTCATGGTTACTGCACGTACATATTACGATGCATAACGCCATGTCAGCGAAATTTCCAATTTTTAGTGCTACGAGAGAAATAAAGGGTTAATCATTTTTTTTATCCTTGGAAAGTTAAATGGCTGATTGAGACATTTTGATGAATTACGAGCAGGAGAATGGTTCTTCCATCAGTGGAACCCTTTTATATAAAAGCCCCAATGGAAGCAATTTTTAACAACGAATTTTTCAATTAATAATATCGTATAGCAATTTTCAATCATTTTACAAAGTATTATTAAGTATTTTTTTTAAGTATTTTAGGAAATTGCAGTGATAGGATACATGAGAGTTAAAAATTACGTCATGGTCCGACCGAACGGCTTTTTCTACTTTAAGTAGTTACGTACTTTACGTGCAGCCTGCGGGAAGCTCGTTGCCTTGCCTTACTCAGTAGGTTTTCACTTATTTTCCAGTAGAAAAATTTAAAGAAATTTCAATTAGCGCAACTGTAAATGCAGTAACTTTTTCTAATGACGATCAGTAAGACAAAAAACTATAATTTTAGTGAATTTTCACTGATACCAATTTAGCAAGTATAATCGATATACTAAGATAAACATTTAAATGATGGATAACAACTTTAAAAATTTTTTTCGGTATTCACGCCTTCTTTCTCTCTTGAATCATAAATCTTTAAAACCTTTAGAAAAATACAGTTCTTTATTTCACGCAAGTGAATACATTCACTTCTACTCAAGTTACATTAATTTGTTAGGACGATTTGTGTCAAAAGAATGAAAAGAAAACGAGAAGAAAGAAGAAGAATCTTCATTTAGGAAAGCCGTTGAGTAAGAAGGAAGGAGTAGTGATATGTCGACCACGAAGCTCCCTTTGCTGCACGTTTAACCCTTGAGGAGATTCATTGTGGATCCACTTTTAGGGGAGAAAGGAAGAATAACGATAGAGAAGCTTCTTTGAAAGTAACAGTAGCTAACAGAAGTAGAGGGGTCAAAGGTACTATTGACTTTACCTTAGAGGGAAAAGGGCGAGACATAGAGATAGAGACTTTAGAAAGAGTATATTGCAGCAAATTCGTCGACACGACTGAAGACTGAAAATTTTCTTTTTTTTATAAGGAGGAAAGATATATGAGCGAGCTATAAGAACAAAGGTTACTGAAATCACTCATGCGAGTTCCAGATTTTCGATTTACATTGTAATTTATACTCGGGCTGTCTGCTTTTATTCATTTTTCTGTCTGCACATTCCTCTAAGTCTCTCCAAAATCCCATTGCAATTTTTAAATTCTGCTTTATTATTAAAAATTCCTTAAGGATTTACATTACATTTTCATATATCATTCTTTCCCTCTTTTTTCATCCTCTAAAATTCTAAGATTGTCTAATAAAAATTTTACTAGCGCAAATTGCAAACTACATCTCGGTATATATAAGCTTTTCTTCACTTATTACTTATCACTTCTTTAATTTTGAGCAAAGAAAAAATCCTTAAAATACTCTAAATGATTTATCGATTTGTATCCAAGCAATTGGTAGGCAAAATGTTTTTGGGGTAACAAAATCATGTGAATAGGATATAAAGGCGAAATCGTGCAAATATGCAAAGGGCTTAAGCTTCAAGCTCAGTGACTTTGGTCACATAATCACCCTTTCCAGTAGACGAAATATATCTACCGTATCAGGTACACGAGTTAACACGGACTTTGCCTCGGGCAGCAAAATATTGAAACCGTCGATTACCATACAACGACGGAAACCAAAGCCAAGACCACCCAGGAAGCTCGTTTGCTACCTCCACAAGTTCTCTCCCTAGTGTTAAATGGATTAAGACTGTTTAAGTTTTCCTCTTCCATTAGGAAAACTTTGTAGAGCCATTAAACTTAAACTTGCTGAAGTTGGTAATCACTTATCTCTTTTTATTTCTTAGCTAAAAAATGAACCAGAATTTATAAATTATTAGAAATATAATTGAAAATTAATTTAAACAGGAAAAGTTAGTTTTAAACCTCATTGAGATTTATGGAATTTAGTGAACTTTCACTGAGTGAAATTGTGAGGAAACAGTTTTACTGAGAATCAGTGGAATTTGACAGGTTCAATTTTAGAGAGTTTTGTTCAATAAATGTATTAGGTACAACTTGATTTCAATGTCATCAATATTATAGTTGAAATATTTTCTTGAGTTATTTCGAGTATATGATTAAACGCCGAATAAATCGTGGAAATTTTCATCATCATCAAAATAATAATTATTGTTAGTGCAATTTTCCTATCAGAAAATTGTGACGTGATTTTATATATTTTCGCAAGCTGCAAAGACATGATTGGATTTCCAGTTGGATGAACCATCGCCATCTCGTGTATCTACTTTTCTGCCCCTCGACTTAAACGATTTGACACTTTCTCCCCTTGCTTGTTGAATTTCATTCCAGAAAAGTACGTCTTTTAAAAGCAATAAACTCTCGAGTACCAAATTATCTGCATTTTTCCAACTTCAAATTCAAGTATAGATCTCTTCGTAAACTAGATGTGGTATTATAAAATAAAGGAAATTTAAACACGTCTCTTCTTAGACTTAAACAAACCAGTGCTTATTAATTTAAAGACCAATTCAATTATTTATTCCAGTAAGCACGTCGATAAAAACGCGGTAACTCACAAAATTTGATATAGTGAGAGAATTCACTGATTCGAATTTAGGGGTGCTTAATATGGAAAGCATTATATAAAGATTAAATCTTGAAAGTATTTTTCGAGTTCAATCTGCCTTGAAATTCTTTAGATCCTTCAAAATGATCCTTATTATAAATTAATTGAAATCAGTTCAAATCTTTCGAAATCATTTAGAATCCATTAAAATCACTTGAAATTTTTTTAAATCTTCCGTGAATCTCTTAAAAGGACGAATAAGGCCAGGTTAGCATCCTAATAAATCAGCACCACGAACTAATTAGGTGCTCAATATATTTTGTAGCTAGAGCACTGATAAAAGTGAGGCAAACTGGTTAGAACCCGACTTGGGCCCTACAAAGAAATTTCTACCCGAGAAACAACTCGTTTAAAATTATGCTCGGTGCAGGATTTGCAATATGAACCACTAGGTCGCTGTTTACAATCATCTTCATGGATGGAACACGTGTACGTAGTAAGTACGTGAAAGTAATACTCGTTCTATGTATCATCTGTGATGTGGGCTGAAAGCAAAATATGAGACGCATTAGGGGCAAACGAGAATATATAGCACCCAACATAACGTTCAGAAATTTATCGTCGACGTGAATACTCTCGGTGCGAGGCCAAGGATGTTGGTGGAATCCTCGGGGTCGCTTTATAAGAGTCTCTAAGGGTGAATTTTCATTCGACCGGCACAAGAATATTCTTAGGCTTTTGCGAGGAAAGTTCCTTGAAGTCTAAATCAACTGATACAAAGACAAAAATTACAATTCATTAGAAATTAAAGTAAGAATCTTCATTATCGTACTTACTCTGCTTCAAAATTAGTATTTTAATTACGCAATTAAAGTAATAAAGTATTACAGCCAGCAGGCGTTTCTCTAGGGGGTGAAAATTGCTGAATTTACTCAGCACTTCTTAGTAACTGGCAGGGTTTCTCGGATTTACGACGGGCACTTTAAATCGGAAAGAGACGTCATTTCGATTAAGTGAAAGCACAGAACGAGGGATAAACTGCAAATAAAGAAATAAATCATGAGTCTCCAAAAATACAGAAAATATAATATCTATATTTTGAATTGAAATATTCTTTTTCACATTTACTATAAGTAAATTAAGTTCAATTGGTTCAAATTAAACTTACAAAAAAAACAGTATATGAAATTAGTATCGAGTGAAAATTTCTTGTAATTCTGCAAATCGAATATTTCTTAATTCGATTACACGGAACATCACAGAAAAAGTAAATTAAAGCAAGAATATTTTCCAGCCAAGTTGATTACATTCCAATCAGAGTTGAAAAGCAGGACTTAAAATGTTTTGTGAATTGTATTTTAAATAAATAAAGCTCGATCTTCTATAAAATCCAACAGGTGGTTTAAAACTCAATTATAGTAAATTGAACTTTGGACAATTTATGCCCCCAAAGTCAGAAGGGTAAGTCGTCGACTAAGATTATCCGGGGGATTACCTCCATTTCTCGTCCGATCTTGTGCTTTTCTTTATTTTTTACTCTTTTTTCGTCTCCAATTTCGCTGCTTCTTAACGTTTCTCTGACTCTGACTTAGCTTTTCTTACTAGATATAGATTTCATGCGATTTATTCGCTGACTGTTCACCTGTCTTTCAACAATCTATTTGAAATATAATCATCGTGATTGTCTTACCACCCCGCATCATTTTTCCATAAAAAAGGAAAGAAGATTCTCTCCATAATAAGACTCTGGGCTATAAGAGTTAAGGGTTGTAGATATATATGCTTCGTTACTGATCGGGCCATATTGCTGTCAACATCTTTTTTCGTGCAAACCTTTCTTTTCGCGAATTTTTCTCTCGCATGCTAGAGAAAAATTAATGAAACTTTAGCTCGAAAATCATAATATGTAGTAAATTGTTGACATATAGTCGAATCAAGTGAGAAAAACAGAGAAAGTATTGAGTTTGAGGTATTACAAATACTTTCTGCAAAAATACGTTTTTGTGCCGGTATCACATAATGTCAGTCTCGTGAATATTTTAAATTGCTATATAATGTCGAGCTTACTTGAGATTATAAAAGCGTATGCATGTTTAAATTCCTCTCTTCCCTTGTAGAGATTTACTCAAAAATTAAATATTTATTTGGATGAAAAGGTTCTGTTCTCTTTTAATCCTCTAAAATTAATTATGTAATTTACATAATTGAGAATAACTTTTTCCTCTTTTAATTAACTCAAAACGAAGCGCCTAGATTACAAAATAATTGAAACTTGTATTATAATTTTAATTCGTCTAATAGAAGTGCCATTAAAAATAGCCTTTTGCAATTCTTTCCTGCTCGTTGCTTATGCACTTATTAATATTTAATATAATTACCGTAATTAAGTAGTGCATCAGTACCTGTGCATGAAATCTTTAGAATGACGTGTAAGCTCATCAAAAAGTTTTCTTTTTATAATAGAAAATTAATATAAAACAAAAAAGTATTTAGTTAAAGGTGAATATTGATTATTATATTATCTGGCGCAGATTTTATCGTTTCTCAATCACTCGTAAACAAAATATTGAAGTATATCGCTTATAGTGCGACGTGAAGGTCATCATATTAATATTATACAACATTAAACGAATAATAATAAAGAGGATGATGGGGGAGAGGGAAATTTTACTTTTGGGCCGAAATTGAAAAACATTTGGCACATTTTTAGTGAATTATATTGCCAAGTGAAGAATATGGAATTGAGTTCTAAGGTATCGTCTATACACAGAACATGTATCAAATTTGTCTCATTTTGGGCGTAATGCCTCAAGAGTCCTCCTCCTGTTGTTGACTGGCCCATAGTGCTTTGTTAAATTCATTTTCCAAAAGTCCGACTGGTTGTCGTCGACTGAATACGAGAAATGAAAGCAAAGCCGGAGCTGCCTGTACAACGGAGGACTCTCACGTAATAATAAATCAATAGCTGCCAGTGGGGTGCCCCATTGTAGAGGGTGTTTCGAAAGTAACCGACGCACAGGGAATTGACATCCCTGCCAATAGGATGCAAGTAAGGGTCCCTTGATGGTTCCATTGATTCAGATCATAATTTTCAAAAACTGGTTGCATTTCCTCTCTAGATACCTGTCAGGTATATGGGGTCATTGGATCATTGTTTAGGGTTTCAACTAACCGGGAGTTTAAATAATTTTTTTAAGTGTGATGTCATTCAAAGTTTAAAAAAAAGTAGGCGAATATTAATAGACACCCTTTGATTCTTCCACTGCAATGTATTGCTATTTAATTTGGTTTTTGTGACAAGTGACTCACTTCACTTAAATCTCAAGATCATAAACGGTTATTAGACATAAAATGAAAGGATTATTCGAAGCTTAAGGCAGACATTAATTCAGTGAGCACGTATTTAAGATTTATGTGCTAAAACATGCATAAAGTAACAACAACAATGTTATGTTCCAGAGAGTTTGGGATTTAAAGGGACGGAGAGATAATCCTAGTATGCAAGAGTATACCTTGAATAAACACTGATTCATGATTCTTGTGGTTTCATCTCAGGAGTCTCAGAACTCGCTATGAAGATGTGTTTGTGTGCAAATGTTGTCAGTAATTCACGTGAAGGCAAGTTCTTCAGCCAATAAATTCTTTTCCTTCGCCGGAAGGCTCGTTACATTTACGTAAAACTCTCTTCGTGAGAGATATAAGATACTTTTACGTCACAGTGCATAGGAAATAAACAGACAATTTGTGCAAAAGCAAAATATATCACATCAGAAAGGTCGACTTTTTGTTTTCAATATTCAACGAAATATTTTCAAGGAATTTCAATTTGATAAAATTCCATTTTTTTTCATGGGCGTTGAAATTTGAAAATCCACTTCCTTCAGCTTCATTCAAATGCCGAGCATTCTGATCCTGACAGTGTCAGATTCTCCCATCTAACATGATTTCCGTCTTCTCATGGGTAATACACATTTCTGCTTTTAGCATACTCAGTGCCCCATTATTGTGTTGGCTCCCATATTTTTCTTTCTTCCATCAACGTTATTGGATGCTCATCTATTGCAACACTCCCTGCAATGCAAGCATAGTTCGACGTATAAGAAAAAGCAAAAAAAAAAAAAAAGAAAGAAAGGAAAAAGTAAGATAAATAAGGAAAACACATTGGGAAAGTCGGATGCCGCAAGGGAAGTCGACTGAAACGGGTTCTAGGTGGTGAGGGTATATACTGTCGGAGATTGGCTGTTGGGGAGGGAGGGGGTTTTCAAGGGTTGGAGGTGGCCACGTGCGACGGTTCATTCACCACCATGCGTCCACCCCTGCTTAATAACCGTACCATGTATCCCATACAGGGTGTTTCAATGGAATCGCCTATACTTTGATTTTTAGTCCCTTATTTCTCACATTTTTTTTAGAAGAGTATCTCTTGTTTGAAGAAGAATTTTTCGGTTTTTATTGACACTTTTTTTGGGGTGAAGTAAGCCTTTTTGGTAATAAAATCTTGATTTGTGTGTCGCTTTGATAAATATATTTTAAGTCCCATAAAATATCTCGTCAAAAATATAATTACGCGGTGCAATTATTCTTGTCCATATTCTCCACTCACACAGATATAATTGTAGCCCCCAAACGAGCATTTTGTCTCTAATAGCAAGATTTTCTGACAGAATGTGAACATATGGACAATTATTATAATTTAGTATAACAGCTTGTTATACCTTTTAACTGCAATAATGAGGAAAATATTAGGGACTAATGATTTACATTCTGTAAATGTGGAGAGCACAAAGATAGGTTGCTACATGTAGTAACATTGAGCATGTAATTCAGCACTTTGTGTTGTGTGAGAAGAACCCCTATTTGAGTTCTCTTGCAGTTTACCCCCTGTCTCGCTTTTGAACCAACGGCGTCAGCCCCTTTGCTAGAACAATGAAAATGCTAGGCGCCTCGTAGAATATATTTATAAGCAATTTCGAGAAATATTTTCAACCGAACCAATTAAAACTTAACTCTTTTGCAACGATGTTCTCTCTTGTTCCTTATTGTGGATAATATTGTTATAAGTAATATTAACTCTTTTTAAAAGTTATCTCATTATTCAAAGTTATTCATTAATGAAAATAAATTTTTATACATGGAAACAATGATGAAATTGTGGAGCCTTCACGATCAATATATTCAAAGGGTATAAATCCTAATCTCTCGAAGCCTCCAAGCGTTCATCATTATAATTACTGGCTTTTCTCATTCCTTCATTAACTTATTTCTATTGAGAGGATGTTGCTGTTTGATTGAATAGCGCTTTTAAAGTCGTATATTTCTCAAATTTCAAAACTTCAAAACAGAAATATCACTCAGTATTTTTAGTCTGTTTCTGAATACAATTACACAGTATTGTAACTACAGAGAAACAAATGGCCGTCGAGATTGTTCTTAACTCGAAGGCGTACACTTTTCCACAAAGTATTCCGTTACAAAAGTAATTTGCATATTTCTGTTATAAAGAAATGTAGAACGAAGACAAGAAAAGAGGTCATGAAACTATAATTCTTTTTCTTGAAAAGTAGCTTTATCTTCTACTATTAAAATTATTATTCCTATTAAAGTATTCCTTCACTCGCAGTTGTTCTAATTCTCTAGGCTCTTTAAACTTTTTTACAGCTGTACCATTTTTTACTATACATAAAGATGTAATTTTAATTGCGAAATTTAATAAATATTTCGTTCAGTATTAACAATATTAACAATATTAACATCTATGAATTTAACTTGTGCAATGTACATACAATACAATCATAATATTCAATTTTAAATATCTTAATCTGATCTGATAAAGTGATTCGATTAAAATAATATGCTAAGGGGTATCAATCATTCTCATCTGATTGTGAGTTCTATTTTTAATAGTAGAAGATTTTCTGCAACTGATTTCCTTCATCTTTCACGGTACATTAACTAATGAAGACAAACGACCGAAAGTCAAATTTCACAGTATGGGTATGCATTGACACTAGGAACTTTACAAGCAAGTCTAACCAAGGAATTCTCAGGATAATTTCTCTGCTTTGATAAATTTCATATATTTCTGCAAGGGATTCGCGTTCCAGAGCTTTAAACCCTTTAAACTATGCTCGCAATGTGTTTCATTGCCTGTCGAGAGTCTGCACACAGCCCTCAGCTTCTTACCCTTTGGAACAAAGCAGCATGTTTCTCACTCAAAGGAAGTTCTCTTATTTAAATAGGGGATGAAAGATAGTCTGCAATTTTCTACTTCCTAATCATTATTTATTAGGGTTAAAAATTGTTGAAAGGATATGTAAGGCGATAGAAATTTTAAAATAGAAACGAACAGAAAGCGACAGTAAAGATAAGAAATGGGCTAAAATTAACAAACTGTTTCCTTCGCGAATATTTCCAAATTTCCTTTAAAATAAGTATTTAATTTACTTATGAGTTCCCTATCAAGGAAATTTGGAAGTTGGCACATGTATCAAAGCGTGTACAGAGAGGGATGTAGTGAAATTTCCCAAAAGCACGATATATACCCTGCAACCTCGTGCGCTCATTTGCCCTTCACAAGCTCATGCACTTAGTCATTCTCCCCTAACCTCGTTTCACTCCCTCTTTTACAATAGAGGGTGGTTTCGTGGGTATACCGTGAGGCACTGCTGCTGAGTTCTCATTTTCTCAACATAACGAAAATGCCGCTTTTCGTATTCTTAGGACGATTGAGATTCCTCTTCCACTCCCTCTCACCCTTTCTCATCCTTTTTCGTCTTTTGCCCTTTCCACCCCTAAACTATACTATCTATCTATATATATATATATACACATAATATGTACTAAATACAACTATCGCAGGCGTCGAGGCTCTCTCCCTTATCTATGCTTGTTTTTCGTCCCAGGGGGTTGATTCAGAGACGAATGCTCGATCCTGGATAATATAATGAAAGTTTGTTTGTCCTTAGTGGAAATAGTAAAGATATAACGCAATGATTTTATTGATTTTCGATATTTATGGGATCCAATGTTGGCCTCAAGCATTTTATATTATTGCTTTGGATATATATTAACGTATACAAATTTTTTGTGCTAAAATATCTTAATCTATTTATCTGATTCTTATCGCGCACCGCTACAAAAGAACCTTTTTGACACAAAATCAATTGTAGGTAATATATGCAAAAATAATTCAATTCACAATCCAAGGGTGATATTTCATTTTGGCAAATATATGAATCTCGATAATTCTCTATAATTCTGTTATTCTATGGATAGGGTGCCGTGTATATGACTGGCAAAAAGCGTAAAGGTATCTATGAGAACACAATGGGGCTTTAATATGTCATACTTGAAGATGTCAGCCTTTTGATTTATTACCAGCTTCAACTGTGATCACGAGGGAAAATAAAAGGGTGAGAGGCAATGGTCAGGAGAGACAAAAATGTATGAAAGACACCTTTTTGTTCCTCATACTGGGAGGCCAGAGGAACAAAAACACGCGGTGTAAAAAAAAGGTGAAGAGTGCTTCACGTCAAATCAAACGAGATGCGATGCAGTCATATTTAAATGATAGCCATGCAATATTGCAATACTTATTTGATTAATCAATTTGTTGCTGTTTGTCGTGAAATATTTTTACTAATTATTAGTTGTTTTTCACTTTTCAATAAAGTTTTAGTCAATAATGACTAACAATTAGTAGAATATCTCTATAATTCAGGTTTAAAGAGAAGAGCTTATTTTAAATTTTTTCAATTGCCTACAGGGAAAAATATTGACTTTTCATTTGATATATTTAACTACGTTTAATCCGCGTACTGCTTGATGTTAATTTAATGATTCGTGGATCGTGGACTTGTTAAGGGTACAAGGATTGAGGCTCGCTAATTTTTCATGCGGCTTCTTGAAGAATTTTTCCTACATCTGTGGCTCATGTGGTTTCATCCCCAGGAGCGTACTTTGAAATTTATTTTTGGTTACAAACAGAAGTAGAAACAATACGGTTTTTCTCTTCTTTAGCCTGCCCAGAAAATTTCCACAATATCAACGATTTTAAGACAACAGTCAAATATCTTTCAATAGTTTCAACCAATCTCTCATTCTGTTAATTTTTCCACCAAACAAGTTTGCAAAATACTCACTTATTTGTACGGAAATTAGGATGAAAAGAGGAGGTCTTCTTAAGATTAAACTGAACAAGTAGTTAAAAGTCTTAAATATGGTTTTATTGACTTTTGATGAAATGAAATGAGATGTGTTTTTGTAGCTACGCTCCTGGGATAGGAGCTCGTGATGCAGCAGGTGATGCACTGTAAACGAGCTTCACCTGGACCTCTCGGCCCTTTTGAGATAGCATTTCCTCTTTCATAAATAACTTTGACTGCAAGGGCTGCCAAAGGCACGAGCTTCCTTCTCCCCAGGGAATCCGGTACGATCGATATTAATCGATTTGCTATGATCCCGCGGGACCTGTAATTTATTGTGTCGCTAATCTCCTGTAGCAAAATGAAAATTGATCGCGTGCTGACCTTCGCCAGGGAAAACTTTAGGTTTATAGTTCTATTTGCTTCACTCGTCGTAATTAATCACATGGTGCTAGAGATTGCTTATTATGGTGACGCTGATCTGTCGTTTCCCTCGACACTTTAATCGCCCTTCGTTCTTTCAATTTATATTAAATACTTTACAGTCTTTTCCTTCAATTGAAATTCAAATTCAGCGTTTTGATCAATTTCCAAGATGATAAATTACTTGCGACCTCAATTTTTGTCAGGTAAAATAATTATGTGGCGCGCGTAATTAAACTTTAAGTGCACTTTCATATTTCTCTCATCCACTCCACATTTCGGAAACTGCTATTAGAATAATATAATAATCTGTAGTGGGATATACTCAATCTTGTTAAAGTTTCGAATATATTCATATAAGTATCGAAGTTTCTGGCGTGTGCCATATGCCACTATTGCCATACCTTGCTTTTCATTCATATATGTAAAGGTACACGTATACGTACATGTATCCATATTATATGGATTTACACAGTATCATTGGCCTTCTCGTTGTTGTACAATTTAGTTAGGCAAACTTCATGATGTCACGATTTCTATGGTAGTTTACACCTATATACACATCATTCTGTTTGACATGTTCTTCATAAATGGATTTATGTACTTAGGAAACTAAAACTAGATTTTGCATCCATATAGTCTTTGCATTTTAGAGGGTGGATGATGCTAAGGGCTGTAAAATAAAGGAATTTCATACGTGAGCATAATTTTTTAAATTATTTATATATGTATTAAAAATGTGAGTAAAAAAATAAAGAAAGCCTTGTGGAATAGATCCGGTGTGAAGATGGAACGAGTAGGGCTATTTAAAAAGCGACTTAAAAAATACATGAAGAATCTCAAGTCGATAATATCAAAAAGTGGTTCCGTGTGTATGGCACGAACGACAGCTGTGAAATTCAGAAACCACCGCATCAGCATCTGCTGTAAGCTATATAGGGACTATAGGGCAAGATGGTCCAGTGGTCACTTCCATCTGGATACCACTGAACCAAGTAGATATTACGCAGTATCTTAAAAAGGAAGTGAAGAAACGGGATCTTGACACACGTTTATCCATCAAGTTCTCCACCATTCTTCCTTAACAATCACTTCATTTAGATTAAAAAACATCTATTCACATCTCATATCAAGAACTTTGAGCATTATGCTAATTTTTTTCTCACTATAATTTTCTACATTTTTTTTACTTGATACATATTTTCTTACTTGTAGAAAAATAATAAATAAAATCAAAATGATTTTATTTAACGAAATAACATACTTCTTGATCGCATTTCTCATATAAATTATGTAGAATTCAAACATCGACCTATTTTGAGACCTGTCTTCATATATTAAAGGAAGTCCACTCTAATGCTTCGTAGGACCCTGGTAATTTGTATCTACATATAATATTGGTGCACTTAAGCACTACGAATATCCTTGTGGTAATATCCTACCAATATTTATCGGGTCGTTACGTGTTGCTCGTATAAAGTTTACTGTACAGCATCCAATTCCAGTAGCACACATAGTAAATTTGTCGAACAAGACGGTGTACCAATTACCCAGAACACACTGAGTTTCCAATCCTTTATTTACGATTTTTGACAAGGAAAAAATAAGTCGAATTGTTTTTGACATATTTGCAGGATTTAATTCAAGGTCTTTGAAATTTGATTAAATTGAATTCGAATTCTTGTTTTGACGATAATAGTTGAATCCACTTTTTAAAGTATTATTAATCCCTTGGGTCCCTAGTTTCAAGAGTTAAAAAGTTTTTATTCAAGAAATCGAATGTACATCAATTTTAAAGTTTGGTCAGGTGCAAAGTTAAACTAAGAAGACTTCGAAGCAGACTTTAATTATTCATGTGCAATAAGATATCACATAAATCAAAATAAGCTCAAAAATAAAATACCTGCATGAAAAATGAATAAGAGATATTCATGTGTATACAATATTTAAACAAAGATACATGATTGGAAGAGATCAGAAGGAAGAATCTTTTATGAAACGAAAGGAAGATCAGAGAAGGCAAATCCGCGTTGTCACCCAAAGAAGACCGTGAATTCGTGCAAGCCGATTTTCTTGTTCAACTTGAAGGAGGATAGTCTCTGCAAAACTTGGAAGCACGTTTTACATTATTCAGTTTTTTTTCTTCCATCTTACCCTCTTCCAGAATCCCTTCAGCCTCACTACCGTATCTCCTCGTCTTACTTCTGAGATTTCTAATGGTGAGCTTGGATTCTAAGTCTTATTGCAGAAATGCGCATTGCTAATGGATTCTTATTGATGTCTTTTTATTAAATATCTTTTTTTACTGTCGGGATGATAACAAAAAATCAGTAATCATCTATGTATGTATACACAAGAGGGAATTGCCCTTGAGAAAGGGGTAATAAACTTTTTCAGTGTAATATTTAAATCGTAAAGAACAAATCGCGAATAAATTAGCTAAAGAATTTCACTGTAACTTGTCGCACTAGTTTGGAATGAAATAAATGTGAGAGGATTGGAAGAAATTGCACGAATGTTTGCTAATTTCACTAACGAATTTCATTCCACGTGTGAATTGCAGACCCTTTATATCTATCGTCGTTGAGTTTTTACCATCTCATCGCTTCTGGACGTCGGAATAATTTAAGCTCCCCGACATTATATCCAGGATATTTAAAGCGGCCATTACTTCGTTTAATAATCTCCATGCGAGAAACCCCATCACGTACAGTAGCCCTTCATTTCTTTTATATTGAAGCTTTATCGACGATATTCCCTCGTTTCTCATTTTCTGCCAATTGTCCCACTTTTCTTTCATGCCCTGAAGTACTTTTGAAATAATTACATTATTATAATCGGTTTCATGCCTTGAATCTGCATTCATTCAATAAAAATACGTAAAGTGAACATTTTCTATCGCTAAGTAATTTTTATTGAAATTATGGAGTACAGCTTAATCAATCCTGAACTGCCAACTGATTTTCAAGAATTTTAAAGGAATTTCATAAACATTTAGAAGTTTTAAAAAACTCTTGAAATCTTTAAAGATGTTTTGCAATCTTTTTGAATTTATTTTATATTATACTGAAAATTATACACTCACTTCGGGATTAAGATATCTTAACCCAAGATTTAAAAAAATTATCATAAGCATAAATTATTGACAAAGACTTGCACTTTATAGTGCACGCATGACATTCTAGTCACTTCAAAAAATATCTTGTTTATATATTATCTATAAGTTATAAAGTTAGAAACTTAAAAGCCGGAAATTGTGAGCTTGTGAAAAAGTTAAAGATCGTGCGTTGCGTATAAAGCTATACACATATAGTTATATACAGCGATTTTGTGACACACCGGTGCATTGTTTGGTATAAAGTAATGGACAATATTATTGTGTGCATTCTTGCTTCAGGTGTTTACGAGCGTTTGTAGTCCCCACTTTTTGTTATTCTTGTTTTTATGGTTTTTATAGTGAAGCTCAGATCAAAAACTTCCGCGCAAAGGAACGTACGAATATAACTCGAAGAAGATTGGAATTTATATTGAATTATTTTTCGTTTATTTTCTGACAGTTATAGGTATACTTTTACGATCAGGAAACATTTATATTTCCTCTGGGAAAGAGTCATATAAATGTGAATTTCTTATCAGGTCCATGAATGAAAATTTATATTTTGCAGTATAGTGTTGTCACCGTTTTTTTTTTTTCAATGCACATACTTACAGGTGAAACGATGTTGTGACTAAAGTAAATTTAGAGATTTTATCTTGACCGAGTGAAATATTGGATTTGAGTGAGTGGGAGAAAGTTGAGTTGTAGAATATGGAATTTGCGATTGATGTAGAATTGTAGAATAAGACCTTTCTTGCATAGTTCCTGAATAGGTATTGAGAAGCAATTGGGTTAATTGGGCTTTGTTTTTGAGGTCAATTTAATTTATAAAGATTTATGTCCTCATTATGATTCGCAATCGCGTAAATGTTTTGAAATTGATGAAATTATCTTGAAAATTTATTTCTTTGAGTACTTAGAGTTTAATTATGGGAGTATATAAAGTATATACATGATTTTTTTAGGAAAACCCTTTACAGTAACCCATATATTCATATTACTTAAATTTAATAATAATAATTAAATAAATATTTATATTTATGTTTCAGGTACGTATTTTTGGAATGTGATACATATCTCTTTTGCTAGCTAGGCGTTTACGGTATGTACATATACATAAGTTAATGCTATCACTTACAATTAGCGTAATTAAAGTGAATGTAACTGCAATGCAATATAAATTCACTCTCTCAATCTGAATTAGTAAGAATTTGACAAATTAAATTAGAGTAGCCTTATAATTGAATTTTAAGAGATTGCGACGAATTTTACGTGATATTTACTAATTCAGATTTTGAGAGAGCAGAGATATACATATAGTAATTTTTCCTTTTTAATTGAATAATCTCGAGACATGCTCACATATTATAATAAAATATAACAAATCATATTATAACGGGGAAAAACCGGAAATGGGACTAGCCCTGAAGATTAATCAGATCAACAATGCAAAAGATAGGATGAATACAGTGTCGATTCGCTACGGTCCGTATGGCAAATGGCAAACGGGCAGGCAGTGAGGAAGGCGAGTTCGCGCTATACACATAATAAAATCCACTATGCTTTGGGTCCCCTTTCCAGGGCCCTGTTTCCCCTCTACTGGGCACGACAGGGCCTTACAGGTCGACAGGCGGTTGGAACTGATGCCTCGCTTCTGGCATCTTCTGCCTCTACGATTCAGTCTCTCCATGCCTCGGGAGATTTCATCCGCGTTCGTGCGGTCCGTTTACATCCTCCTAAACATTCCTTTCTTTTTTCTCACGCGGTCGTTTTCAAATAGTTCAATTTTCTCTTTATGTTTATCATTTCTCTCTATCCGACAGTGATTTTCTTAAAAATGTGAATTCCCTGCAAATAAATAGTGCAAATTTGGTGATATTGAGCTCTTCTTTGAGAAGTAGTGTTGTTTGATTTAGTGAAAGAAAATAGTGGAAGAGTCTTGTTGTGGATGCAGTGCAAATGTTGGAAAACGTTCTTCTTCTGAATCGAAAGCGATTGATATCGGACCTGTTATCTTGAAGGACGCGTTCATAGTAATGCTTTGCATTTTGCTGGCAAGTTCTTAAATTATTTTCCATGTGTTCTATTTCTTCAGTTCCATATTCTTTCCTCTTTTGTATATTATTGCATGAGCAAAATTCCATAACGAGTATATTTTCAGAATTGGCATATCGATTTAGTATTATATATTTTCCTTCGATGTGTGCTTGATCAACACAAAATGATGATTGGAAAGTTCTGAACGTTCAAATGAACGAATTTTTGTATTGATTGTATTTGTAACTACAAAAAGTTTTTAAATATTGATTAATTTACATTGAAAATAATAAAGAATTAAATAAACTTGTAATCCTGATTGTTATTTTTAGTTGGCACAATATTTCTGGATAAAATATAATTAAAAAAAAATATTTCGTTCATTTGAACAAGTTGTACAAGTTGATTATTATAAAC